>MU184913.1:44205-64289 GCA_016904865.1 Pissodes strobi
ATATAAAGCGTGTCCGTAAACTCTACCGATAAACTTTAAGAGGTGATTCTCCACTCTACACCGAAAAAATAAGAATGAAAGTTCAAATAAACATAGGTCGATTTACGCCTCGTTTCCAGAATACAAGGTGTCGAAAAATATGTTATACTTTAACAGAAACATAGACAATTTCTTCCTAAACATTAATGTATTTCCAATCAATAAAATTAAAGTTTAGGGGGGAAATAGATATTTACAGAAAGTGTTCTACATGACGACCATTTTATTCTATGCACAATCTCAATCTCTTTAATAATTAATGGCGAATCCCTGGACATATTCGCATAGTATTTCTAAACCCATTGCAAGCCTGTTGGGTGAGAAAATTCTAAGCAAAAAAGTCACGTTCTAAAAAGAGTGTAAACTTTTTAAAAATATAAAGAATACAGGTTTCCTTTATGCGGTTAATTCCATACAGAGGATTTTGAGATATTAGGATGAATCGTCTTACACTAGCTTCAAGATTATCTTCGATAGCCATTAAGATTAATTCATCATTATCTATAGTAACAGTAGCGGGTCTTCCCATTTTCGTTATATTTGGAACGATAACTCCTGTTTCTGAAATTCGTTGACGTTAGGAAACTTTTCCGCATATCTGCGTTGCGCTGTTTTAGCATTACATTGCATTTCGCCATATACTAAATGCATATCAGCATATTTCTCATTACTAAAATTAATTATTTTCAAATAAGATGTATTATAAACTACAGGTCGTTCTTAAATTTTAAAGTCTGTTTTCACGGAAAATTGCAATAATTTGACAAAAATTCGCTCTTTTTATCAAAGTCTACAAAGAAAACTAAGTTGAAGCTCGCTTAATTAGATATTGAGAGTTAAGTATTATAACGGTGCTAATAGCATACCAGTTGTTCATACAAATACCTATTTGACGTATTACTATTTCTATGTTATCTACTGTCTGATTCCTGCTTTAATGCAACATTTTAAAAAACGAAATTTTTCTGTTAAAATAAAATAATTAGAAATCGAGACATTTTACTAGGAAAGTTCAAGAGATAATTTATTTCAGAAAAAAAATAAAAACAACCTTAAGGTAATAAAAGTTTTGAAATTACATAGCATTTGTTTAGGATTTTATTATTTTATGGAGCTCGTCGTTGGTGTGATTGTTTTAAAATTAAAGGACCACCGCAGTACCCTTCGAAATGAATGGCTGTAGACTTGTATCCTTGAGCGTTGCTCGATAAACTTTCAGTTACATATTCAACTAGGACTACCACGTTTTTTGATACTATTCTCTTTAATTTCATTTTATTCCAGAGAAATATAGGTAGAGCATCACCGCTAAGGTCAAGAACTTACTTTTGTAATTTGTGTCTTGCTTCTGCGCCGATTTTCATAGATGGAAATATTAATTATGGTTCTCCGCTCATTTATCAATTTCTTTATTTCTAGCGAGCTTTAAAAAGTTAGTTTCATATCTAGTGCATTTGACGTAACCAGCTGAGTAGTTAATATCACTGCTGTATCTTTTCAATAACTACAATCAGTTTTTCTGACAATTTTCTTTTTCATTGTGTTTAGTTGAGATAAAAAGATATAAAGTATCAGCTGCAATGATAATTCTATCTTTGTAATTCGTGTTTTACTTCTGCCGCTATTTTTAAAACTAAAAATGTTAATACTGGTTCTAGTTGCCTTTAAAGGTTAGTTTCATATCTGTTCCAATTGACATCAAGAGGTGAGTAGCCAATTTCATTGTTGTATATTTTCAATAAAAACAACTATTTTTTTTTTCTGTTCATTTTTTCTTTAATTTTTTTTTGTGATAATTCTAATGTGTGATACAATTTTGCAGTTTTTTAAATCTAAATCTGGCGATTTTGTTTCTCTAATCATCATCTGGCAGTTCTTCAATTTCCCGGCGATTTTATAGCTGATAGCATTTGTGTATATCAGGGATGGTGAATTGAGAGTATCGTGCTTGACAACTTAGCTTAGCTTAGACCGACAGCTACAATTTATTTTTGTGTCATTTGTTTTGCAAAAAAGCTATATATTTGTGTATTTAGTTATATTCGATATATAGGTACATGCATGAAAGTGTGTACACAAAAAGAGTTGCAAATAACATTAGCCACTTGACTGGAAAATAGTTGTGAGCTAAATTTATTCTACGACTGATTTAATTTGGGATACAAATACTTACACTGTCAGATAGTGGAAGTATTATTTTTCATCGATAACTCCAATGAATACAAGACATAACAGTCCCTAATTAATTCTTGATTAATTTACAACAAATACGATGGCAATTAAGATTTTTAGATTCGTAATTTAACCTAATTAAAAATCCTGTATAAAAGTCCCTTAATAGCACTCGAAAATAAAACCCTTCTCACTTCCATGACTCTAGGGATAAGTAATAGGATTATTCGGACGACCTGTCAAGACACAAATAAGGGAAAAACCGGTGCCAACACTTCGATAACAAATAACTCGACTAACATAGATGAATTGTCTTCGTAGGCGTCCGTCGTTGGTATGACACTTTGATGAAGAGAGCGGTATTAAAATTTATAGTTCAAAGAGATTCATACCCGATGTCATTTATAACTCCGGCAATCGACAGTGCATAAAAAGAACAGAAAGAATGGCTCGCATCGTAAATATATTTTGTTATAGGACGGGATATTTTACAATTTGTGTCTTTTTTTTAGTTGGCAGAAAGTAGCATTCTTCAACGCACAAGAGAATGTTTTGAGTAGCCATTTGCGAGTTATTTTGGTGGGGTTTAAGGCTAAGATTTTGAAAATGACGTTCAATGTGTCAAGCCAACAAAATATGGCACTTTATTTTATCTGGATGTAGAAATCTCATTGGATATCGCATTAGATCAAGCATATCCTTGATAACGTTCAAATGTAATTTATCACTGACTGGATCAGAGTTGTGTAAATGAGTGGTCAAATAATGAGGTCCTTTACTGCGGTCAATGATGTCATGAAAATAATATTGAGAATTATATGGTATTCCTTCATACATGGTTCGCGATACAGGTAGACCGTTGCCTGTATTTTCCAATTATATCTCCTTCAATGTTAATTAAGCAACTAATAAGTTTGAGCACATCCTTAATTTCTCTATATCAGTCCTCGAGTTCTTCACTCTGCATGATTGTTAATGTTTTTAATTTTTACACGTCTATTCTAGTACTTTCTTCACTTTCTATTTAGTTTGACTCAGCATCCCCTACTTCAAGAAATATCACTACCAAGAGTTATTTCCCTGATGCACGGCTATGAATATATTACGACATTATAGCATTAATCTTCGTAGTAGGGTGTTATAATATAATTGGTAATATATATAATATCATGGGTTAATTGATGCTAACGCAGTAAGCCTCGTGATTTACATAATGAAATTAATTTTGCTGTCGAATTGATGGCGTTATATTCATTAATACAGGTTCCATGAAATGTTCATTTTAGTCGATTTGATAGACTGGTCTTTTGTCAGGCTTACCCAAGAGAAGGTTAAATAATATTGAGTCGAACTCTAGAAAACTGATATCAATATTATCGACGTAAAAACTAATTTATTTCAGCAGAAGGTATACAATGACACATTAAAATATGCGATTAAATCTAACTGAAGTACAAAAATCTCGAAAAGATACTTCAAGAAGATGCAATGTATGTTCCGAGGAGCCGATGCTTTTGCAAAAGACTTCAAGCCTTTTCTGAGGGCATGTATTGACTTGCGAGACATTCAAGCACTTGTTACATGTTAAGAGCAAGCAAGTAATAATTTTTTAAAAGCTTAAGGTGATAAATTTGTAAATTCATTTATCACGATTAGCACCCTGTTTTAAAAACTGTATACGAATAGCTATTAAATAACCAATAATAATAAGCCTCATAATTTAACTCTATCTCCCAATTTCTACATAACTCTGGATTAGCAGTTTTTATACGAGACGAATTAAGCTGTCAACGAGAAGAAACATATGGACCTAAAAACTTCGATGTCATGTGGTTCAAATTAAGCACAGATGGAGCAAGCAAATTCATTTGTTGCTTGTATGACCACCTAGCGAACACCAGCCTTTTCTCAAATCATGGCAATGAAATTGATTTTCTGCATATCAACTATCCAACGGCAGAAATCGTCATGGTGGGAGACTTGAACGTACATAACATCGACTTGTTGAAACACTCCAACAAAAATGACGATGAATGACTAGAAGCCGAGAGTTTTGCTATAAGTCACGGATTTACTCATGGTTGGTTCGTCAACCATGATTCTTGAGCGCCAAAAAGGCTTTGCTAGTCTCTATCTATTGTTTACAACTAATCCTGACCTCTACAGCGTAACTTTCCAATCTTCGTTGGGCTCATCAGACCAGAATCTTATCTCCTCAACCTGTGAACTTGTTATCAAACCATAGAAACCACAGATATCCCTAAAGGTTTGGCACTGCAAATCTGCAAAGTGGCGTAATCTTCGCGAGGTTTACCGTTCGTTTACTTGGAAAGATGTCTGCTTTAGGATTCAAAATATCTCTCAATCTGCTTATGAGATAGCTCAAGTTATCCTAGCTGCTATGAAGGCTTTTATCACCTCTTCTAAATACTAAACCATGGTTTGGAAAAAAATTGCTCAAGAGCGGTCAATGCAAAAAATGCCGCCTACCGCAAACGGCGCCGAGATACGACAGCCGAAAATCGAAATATATTCATCACGATCAAAAACCAGTATAAGCGGACCATTGACGTGAGAAAGGCGGGATATAAAGAGCAGATCAAGAACAAACTTCACAACTGTGCTAACTGATCAAGATCCTTTTGGTCAGCTGCTAAGGATATCAATCAGGGTTTCTCAAAGGCGTCAAATCCACCGCTGGCCAAAGATGATGGCTCAATAGCGGATAAAGGCTCCCACAACTATCCCGAGAGTAACTGCCTCAATGTCAGGTCTGGTATTTCATCAACGCGAAGTGAACCGGATACTCAAAAGCTTAGACCCTAACAAGGCCATGGACCTAATAGCGTTCCCGCAATATTGCTTAATAAATATGCTGCTGATAATCCATTCAAAATACACATTTCAATTTATAATAATTCGCATAGAGCTGAATTTTGGTACAGGTCTTAAAAGACTATTATTAATAAAAAAACAAAAATCACCACCGATACCACATCTGCTAAAAAATATATTCAAGGTCAAAGGTCAAAATTATTAGTGATGCCGTCGAGACGAGAGATTCTCGTCTTTCGTCTCATCTCGTATCGTCTCGACGAGACGAGAGAGGTGTTTTCTCTCGAATGAAACCTCGAGACGAGACGAGAGAAAGATGCTCGCTCGTCGAGAATTTCTCGTTTTTCTCTCGATCTCTCGAGGAAAAAATTGGCACAATAAAAAAAATAAAAAACAACAGAACATCTTTATGAATTTTTCATATATAAATAATTTGGTGATACCTATTGTATTAAATTCGTAGTTAGCATACACATTTTCTACACTAATGGCCGGTTTCCTATGTCGAGTTAACTCTTAATTCGCGAGATTCCCTCGATTTTTCTATAGAAAACTCGCGGGTTAAACCTAAGTCGTTATTGAAAAATCGGCCCTTAGGGTTTTTTAAAGGTGAATATTGTGTACTATAAATTGTACACAATGAACACGTAGAAAGCTACAGCTTAAATAAATCTTTAAATTTTGTATTGTAAAATTTTAAGTATAAAAATAAAATTAAAAAGGAGCAATTAAAAAAAATCTATTATTTAAATAATTTTAAATACATTTTCTCTTCTTTTTAAAGCTTTATCGGCCAGAGTAAGAATGTATCAATTATCTGATTTTTCAGACCAAGAAACCCCCGTATGCCAATTTTCAAGGTAATACGCCAAGAAATGCATAAAATATTAAACAAAAACGATTTTTAATATTAACACCCTGTACATAAAGAACGGACCTATGTTAATATACTTTTAATTCATTTAACCCCGTATATTTTGTTATGTTTCATTCTTTTTTAAATTAAATATTTAGTATTTACGAGAGGGTCGAGACGAGACGAGAGAAGGGTTCTCTCGAACGAGAGAAAGCGTTCTCTCTCCGAGACGAGACACATATTTTCTCTCGGCTGACGAGACGAGACGAGAGAAGGCCTATTCTCGTCTCGACGGCAACACTAACCGAAAAGTTTGCATCAAATTCTAAATTGGTCTCAAGGAAAGGCTCCAACAACTATCTTGAGAGTGAATGGATCAATGTCAGGTCTGGTATCTCATCAATGCGAAGTGAACCGAATACTCAAAAGCTTAGATACTAACAAGGCCATGGACCGAATAGCGTTCCCGCAATATTGCTTAATAAATATGCTGCTGATAATCCAGTCAAAATACACATTTCAATTTATAATAATTCGCCTAGAGCTGAATTTTGGTACACGTCTTAAAAGACTATTATAAATGAAATATCAAAAATCACCACCGATACCACGTCTGCTAAAAAATGTATTCAAGGTCAAAGGTGAAAATAAAATAATTTTTTAAATTTTTTTATAATTCGGTTTTATTAGGCAATATGCTAATAATTAAAAAATAGTATGGTAACGGTAATGATTAAAATGGAACGAAGTATGGTTAATTTCGGAAAAATTTTAGTCTGACTGATAATCTTCAAATCCTTCAACAGTTCTGTCTTCTTCGCCTTCTTCCTCGCTCTCTCCGTCGTCTTCTTGCTGGACATCTGTAGATTGTTCCAAGAGGAAAGATGCATCAGTTATCTCCTCATTAATATCATAAGAACCTTCATCTGCTGCATTTGATTCAATATTAAAGCAACAATTGTGACAGTGACAATTTGTACACACTGGTGAACAAAATGATCCGACTTTTTTACAGCCATAGTTTGTGCTACAATCCTTTTTGTAATTGCAAAAAAATGGTGTTAAGTAGTTTTTCTGGAGCAGGTTGAAGTAAAGGTTGAATTGGTTCCAAAGTGTAATCTACCAATTTCCAACCCTAGACCTTTGGGTTCAATTGATTGCCTAGCCACACTTGAACCTGATAGTATGCACGATATATGTGTTGACAAGCAGAAACAGATGTTGGAGGAAGACGAGATAGTTGTACTATTTTATTTTTCCACGTTTGTGATGATGACTTGTGGAGAAGCGTCAATTTTTTTAAATACTACTGCGCAATCGATAAAATCATTGCGTTTTTCAAACAATTTAAATACTGTTGTTACAGTTATTGCATGTAAAAATAAGATATGATCTTGACATTTTGGATATGTAGATAAGCTTTTCTATGAAAACATTTTTGTTTGAACATGAACCTTCCCAGGTTTCAAAAATATACTAAGTACTATGGAGCTCGGCACACAAACACTTGCTTAAGATAAATTAAATTCCGTACGCAGTCTATCTTGCGTATGATCCAGAATTAACTAAAGACCTGTATAGCCTCGCACATTGAAGAAAAGTGGCAGACCTATCTCTCTCGATACTACTACGGAAGTTGCTTGAATGAGCTGGCACACATGATTCCGTCCAGAGTTTTGCCAAACCGAAACACACGTCTGACACAAGCTGCTCACTAACGTACAATTCAGTTGCGAACACCTAGGATGTCGCTGTTGCGAGACTCCTTTGTCTGGAGGACTGCATCGCTCTGGAATGAACTTGCTAGTAACGTCTTATCCGAAAATTACAACCTACAGCGCTTTAAGTCCAACGTCCACCGCCTTCTCCGCACACGCACCGCTCGTTGAGGTACATAGTATTTTCCTTTCGTGTGTGTGCCGAATATAAAAAAAAAACGCGAACCAACCAACCTGGTGCACATTTATGTTACCTGAGAAATAAAATTCTACTATTCTAGATGCAAGTGATGTGTCGCGTATTTAAAACTGTTTCTCATCCTCAAATGGGTCTTCTCCATTTAAATGTAAACTGATCTCATTGTAAATAAAATAGATCTCCACCACTTTCCTACATAGCAATTCTTAAAAGAAGCTTTCCCTGATTAGTTGGTTTGAAGAAGAAGTTTAGTAGAATGGATCTCCGCACTTAGATCCGACGAGAAGAACTAAAATTTTCATTCTGACATTTATGAAAACATTACATCGCTTAAGGATGTAACAGTTCTAAATATCTTCAATAGTAAAATGAACTATGAAAAATATTTAGCGAAGGCTAAATTAAAAATAAATACGAATAAAATCAAACAAAAGGCGAAAGAATATAAGAAAATGTTGGAAGAATAGCTACTAAATAAAAATAGGGAGAAAAAGAAAGACGAACTAATCAGAAAAAAAAACTGAAAACACTCTACAAGGAACCTCTAAAGCTGCAAAAACGCAAATTAAAAACTCCATACGCAAGAGGCGAGTATGGCATAAAATAATAGAGAAAGCAGAACAAAATGAGGAAAATTACTAAACAGTATCAAGAGGCACTCAAATAACGTTTAAAATACAGTAGAAAATATTGGCTAAGTAATAAATGTGATAGGGCCCAAAACCCATAAAAGAGTATGCCATATAGACAGAAAAGAGTAGCAAGCAAAATATATAATAATGTCCACATTGAATTATATTAAATAATTGTCTGAAAGTAGGATAAGTATTCTATGTTTCAGGCTTAGAAACTGTAATAATTCTATTAAAAAAAAGTTAGGTAGACCACGACCACAATCATGGAAGAACTAGATAACGCTTAAATTATTGTAATTATTTAATTTTCGGAAAAAATGGTAAAACAATGTATGGGCTTATACCTTCTTTCGTCAGTGTATTTTCAAATTTAAAATTTAGATAAAACTGTCAAAGTTGGGTATATTTATACATTAAAATTGCAACTTTAGAATCAAGGACAAGAACAAATTATTTAATTTGTTTAAAAAATTTTCAATAAAACATTACTTTACTAAGGCACTGCAATCTAATGATGGGAAAAAAGACCTTATACAAATTAAAGCAGAGGTAAATTCAAAACAACATACTTACAAGTTTTTAACACCCGCACAACAAACCATACTTACTGCTCAGGAGATTTTGCAAAACTGAATCGAGACAGCGGCAAAGTAGTTTGTATGTAACGAGTACATTGCTTTGCCTACGAAATGTCATATTATTCTCTAAATTTTTCCAATGCCAAAGTAATATATAAGCACATACCTTACTTTGTCTTTGTTAAACTAAAAATAAAAAGAAGATTTTTTAAGGTAAGATCTCTTACATTATTTTGCCTTTGTAAAATATATATCTCCGGGCTCATAGCGTCCTGCGCCTTCCGGTCCCCAGCCTCCAGCCACTCCTATCTTCCCAGTCTCCCGGTTGTAGGCTCCGTTCTGACATAGCCTTTTTTATTCCACCGAGCCATATTGTTTTGGGTCTTCCTCGTTTCCTTCTTTCTGGTGGTGTTCATTTTAATAGAATTTTTGGCAGGCGACCGTCTTCCATTCGTTCCACATGACCATACCATATTAGTTGCCTTCGTCAATAATTGTTTTCTCTACATGCATGATGTCTCTGATTCGGATGTTTTTTATTCTTTCCACCCTTGATCTTCCTGCAGATCTTCGCCAGAAGTCCATCTCGAGCGCTAGAAGTCGTTGCTCCATGTTTTTCGTTAATTGCCATGTTTCACAACCATCAATACCACACTCTTGAAAATGGAGTTATAGATAAGGTGCTTCTTTTCATGTGATATATTTTTGGACCATAATATTGAGTTCAGGCATCCGATGACTTTCCTGCCTTTCAAAATCATTTCCTCGATCTCACATTCTGTTCTACCCGTATTGTCTATTTGAGTTCCTAGGTAGGTGTATTTGTTGCATGTTCCTATTTCTATGTCGTTTATGTGAAGGTTTTCTGGTTCTCTGCCTATGCACAGATATTTGGTCTTCGATTTGCTAACCGATATTCCCCAGTTCTCATATTCAGCCAGAAGTCTTGTTGTCATAAACTCTAAATCTTCTTTGTCCTGGGATATTACTACTTGATCATCCGCAAAGTGTAGGGTGTATAAAGTTTTTTCCTCATTTAGTTGTATATCCATTCCCCCGCATGATCTTCTCCATTTTCGGAGGGCTTCATTAAGGTAAATCTTGAATAGCGTGAGGGATAGACAGCATCCTTGTCATAGGCCTTTGGATACTCTAAAACTTCCGGATATAGTTGTACCCACTTTAATTCTTGATGTTGCTTGATCATAGAGTTGTTTTATTGCTTGTATGGCTGTATTGTTTATGGAAGATTTTTCTAGGACCTGCCAAAGTCTCTGAACCGGGACTGTGTCGTAGGCCTTTGTTAGGTCTGCGAATAGTAGATGGACATCTTTATTTGTTGCAGTTTTTTTCTCATTTAATTGAACCAAAGTAAAGATGTGGTCCATACATGATCGTCCTGTACGAAAACCTGCCTGTTCTTCTATTTCAAGTGGTGAGTATTCTTTCTCAATTATATTTCGGAGGATTCGTCCATACAATTTGCTCATTGTGCTGGCGACCGAAATGCATCTATAGTTAGAGCAGTCTTCTTTTGTCCCTTTTTTGTGGATCGGTGTTATCCATGCTTCTTTCCAGGTATTTGGAATTGGTTCTCCATTTATGCATCTTGTCATCAGTTCCTTTAGGTATGTGGTTAGTTTCCGTGAGCCATTTTTAAGTAGTTCTGCTGTAATCCTTCTGGCCCCGGTGCTTTTTTTGTATTCATGGCTTTTATCGCTTTCTCTATCTCGTCATCGTCGATATCAATATATTCTCCCTGTACAGTACACGATGTAGGTGATCTTGTAAGGTACCGTTCTCTATCTTCTTTCAGTTCTTTAGCATAGTGTTTTTGCCACTTATGTATTGGTATCGGCTGTATATTTATTTTATTTGACGTTTCTTTTCTTAGTGACCTAATCAAGTTCCAGGCCTCTGACGATCTTGTGCCGCCGATGTGACAGTCCACCTCTTTACACTTCCTTTCCCATGTTTCGTTTTTGTTATTGTTAATCATGTTTTTGTATTTGCATTGTTCTTGTTTATATGTTTCATAGTCATTGTTATCTTTTGTACTTAGCCATTTATTGTAGGTTTGCTGTTTATTTTGCTTCTGTTCTTCTAGCTCTGTATTCCATATCAGATTGCAGTTTTTGTTGTGGTTGTGGTTTTCTATTCCGAGAGACTCATATGCGGCCGAGTGTACAGAATCCATTATGTGTTTGTAGAGATCTGTGGTGTCCATTGTTAGATATTGTTCATTTAGTTTCTGGTCCAGCCGATTCTGATAGAGGGTCCTAGTGCTCGATTCGTATAGGCTGTCGAGGTTATATTTGACTTGTTCCAGTTTTGTATTCTGTATGGTGTCCTTTATATTATCTGTATCTTTGTTGAATTTTATCCATATTTTCGAGATTAGTAGGAAGTGGTCGGAGCCGCATTCCACTCCTCTATATACTCTTGTATCCTTTATATGCCAATTTGTGTCTTGTTTTAGGATTATGTAGTCTATTATGGATTTGAGACCTCTGGTGTCCTGGTGCCATGTGTATTTATGGATATTCTTGTGGTTGAAGAATCCATTCAATATTTTTATTCTATGTTGTTCTCATGTTTCTAGAAGTCTTTGCCCTTTGTCGTTTAGCGTCTCTTCTCCGTATGCTCCAACCACATTACTATCGTTCTTTTTTTCCTACTCTAGCATTTAGATCTCCTAGCAGAATCAGCTCTCTTTGATTACCAAGGGTTGCAAGGGTGTCGTTTAGTGTATTATAAAACTCATATTTTACTGTCTGTCCTGAGTCGTCATTTGGAGCGTACACTCCAATCGACTGCCCAAAATTAAAACGAATTAACTGACATTTTTTCCAAAACTGAGTTATATGCCCAAGAAAACTTGTTGTGTTTTCCCGCACATTTTGATATCAGACCGGACCAAATCAGTAAATAAATAGCGAAGTTATGATACATGCTAAAAGCAGTAACTGCACACATACCCCCGCCTTTCCAAAATTAAAACACCGTAACTCCACAATGCAAAAAAAGAAAGGCAGTAACTGCTTAACAGTTAATGTCTTTTTATTTGTGATTTTCAATTACTGTGTTCTTACCTTTTGTTTTTTGATTATTTTGGTTCTGTATAAAACGAAGTAACTACATTCTGCTGGATAAAAACAAAGTAACTACATCGCAGTTACTGCGTTTTAATGTTGTGAGATGCAGTCGCTTTGTTCTTTTTCCAGCAAAATGTAGTTACTTCGTTTTATACAGAAACAAAATAATCAAAAAACAAACACAGTAATTGACAATCACAATAAAAGACTGATACAAATAAATTGTTCCCGCACTTTCATCATTATGCCATATCCTACATATTTTTTTAGATATTAACTTGGATAATGAAGTAATTTAAGAAAAAATAATTTATTTCATGTGAAAATAATAGTAATAATATTACCTTCGTTTTAATAAAAAAAAATAATAATGCTAATGATGTTGTTTGGTTATTTCAAAGAATATATTTGATGGGTTAACTAACTTTACATAATTAAATCAAAGTAAGTGTAGTTAATTTGTTTTAATGTGTAATATCATTTGATATGTCTTCCAAAACCATAAGAAAAAACAAAGTAATTGACGCCTTACTTCGATTTATCAAAATTATCTAACCATACTATACTAAAAACACGCTTCTCCCCCTTCTTCTATGAAATTTAAATCCTTACCGCTCCCAGAAACATTTATTTTCATCGGCTGAACAAATATGTCAAAAGTTCATTTTTCTCCGTTCACATATAAATGTACTTACTTTCTTTTAACTTTGTACAGCCGCAGTTGTTCTATGTCCTTTTATCGTTAAGTTAACTGACAGTATCCGTTCATTTATTGTGTTCCAGTTATGGATTTGTTTTATGTATTTTTTATTTATTAATATTGAGACTCCTTGGCCAGCTCTTTCATTCTAAGGGACTCCGCTGTAGATATGAATGTAGTTTGCGAGGTGTTCAATTCCGTTGCCTTTTTTCTTAGTTTCGGTGAGTACTGCTATGTCGATCTTCATATCTTCCAATCTTTTAACAACGTCGTTTAGTTTTTTATTTATACCTCGTATATTCCAAGTTCCTATAATCGTTTCCTTGTTTCGATGCAGTGGTCGTGTCAGTTGTGTTCCATTCGATTTCCGAGGCTTTACGCTGGTTTTTTTAGCATTGCCTTTTTAAAAACTTTGAATAAAATTGTTGAGTACATTCTTCTGGCTCTGCACGATCTCAAAATTTGTGCGTGTACATTAATTTCTTCCCTATTTTTCAAGATATCAAGATGAAAATAATATACACTTATGAAGAGAAAAAAAGGAGAATTCAAAAATTAAAAAACTAATTTTGGCATTTTTTGCGATTTGCCTTTGCACGGCAGAACTTTTAATTAACCCAACGCCTGCAATTTGACGAGTTTTGTTCTTGCAATACTGGGGATTCAGCCTTAAACCATTATGTTTCTTTACAACTCTCAGATAGAGGAAACAATACCGATCTACCAATATAAATTTAAATGAGAATTATCTCATTGCCAAACCAGAAGGGTTACCATCCCCCAACTGTCCTGCTTGACATTTTTTAAACAACGAGTCTCTCGAAAGAAGATGTGCAGTGAAATGCCAAGGTTGATGCTCTTCGGTAAGAGCTTGCACGATGGTTCAATTTATTCAGGAAAATATTAGGCCATAACCAGAAAATCTAGCAGGTAAAATGAATCTTTAGCTTATTCTTATAATTATTATTTTATCAAGTACGAGATAACTCATTACAGTTTATAAAAATAACTATATTTATTGCTACAAAGAACAGGGCAAAATGCTTATATACCTTTCAGAAAATTCGCCACTAATTTAAAATAAAAAAATAAGCTCTAAATGATTGCCAGTTTGAGTTGCTGATAGCCTATTTAATTATAGATATTTAAAGTCAATGGAATTAGTTACTGGCAAACTTTATAAGTACAAATACAGGTTTAAATAACTAATTATGAACTTTAATAAAATATTCCTCCTTCTTTGGAAGTTTGGTTCAAGAAATTAGCAAATTTTCAAGTTTCGATAAAATTACTTAGGCGTCTTTCCTTACTATTAATAAAGTATATCTCATTCGATTTTGTATTATATAGATGAATACCAAGAAATAAGATAGTTTCTTACTTTCAAAACATTTCCCTTAGCTTTCTGGACACGATTAAAATGTGGTTTGGAATAAAGACCTCAAAGTAGACGGTACTACTAATTATGTGTTAAAACTCTGCTTTTTGACACACTTTCTATAGCTGAAAAAATTATATTCAGCGTTTTGTTTTCCAATGATAGCCAGTTTTAATTAAACGGCCTGCCCTCAAATTATTCCAAATACGACATGATACGTTTGTTCTTTTTTAAACTTTGCATCATGTTTGCAAATTTCTTAAACATCTTTCGCAGATCCGGCCGGAGTTCCAGAGATTCCTCGAATATACCTTTTATATTGTCTGGTAAACTAGGCATATAAGAAATAAACAGGTTCGAAACAGATCTATTTTGATTTTGTCCAATATTTGGTTGTTCATTTTTTATAATACATAAAATCAATAGGATAGTATTATTGATAAAAACATAATTTAAAAATTCAACCTTTTTGTAATAATATCAGGGAATGATTTATTTTTCTATAGCGAATACGATTGTTTATTCAAGGCCACCAAATTAAAAGTTTAAGTTGATCATTTATTCAGCGAAATTTAATTCTTAATATTCCATAAAAATATTACTTATTAAAGGTGATATTGCTGAACCCATAGCCTCGCCATTATTTCGTCGATAATTGTTGTTGTATTGAAGATATGTAGCTTTTACACAAAGAGTAAGTAATTCTAGTGTAATGTCAATATTGAGTTTTGCGCGGTCACTAATTTCTATATCGTTGAATAGATTTTTCTGTTTTTTAACATCTGGTATATCTGTCTTACAATACACTTCTATTGTGCCTTTATTTAATATTATAAGTAATTCCCATCATTAAAAGAGTCATTACCATTTGATCATATGTATTACAAACCATTACTACGGTCGAATTACCTTTTCTGACTGGAAGAATTTTAAGTGGCAGTGGCACACATACTACGCGGAGATCCTATATGGCACTCGACGAACGGTGTGTGTGCGAAGATGTTAATTGACACCATTCTTGAAGAGTTGTAGGTTGTAATTTGGGGGAAACCGATGTCCCGAGAGTGAATTCCACAATAATTCAGTGGACCAGACAAAGGAGTTCTTGTAAAGCAATATTTTAGACGTTTCCAGTTTTACGACGAAAGGGTGCGCTCCTGTCTAGTGGGATGAGGCAGGCCAAATTCTGGCAATATCTGCAGTATCTCGGCCACATGTCTACGGTGTTCCAGACTATCGAGATCCCAAGTCAACTCCGGGGGGTCGCCGACCTGGCGCACAGGTCTCTTCTGAATGGAATCCCGCAGCTTTAGAGTGTGCTTAGGTGCGACACCCCAGATATGGGAGCAATAATTTAAGCATGGTCTTATTTGCGCTTTGTAGGGCAAGAGCAGCTGCTACCGGTGTATATAGCTTTTGTTGCGGACTGGCGCACCAAGCTTTTATGGCTCTGATTTTGCGATGTTAGCAACGTGGTAATGCCAGGATGATGTTGACCGAGACACCCAGTAGTCTGATTGACGATGAAGGATTAGTCGATTCTGTCATAATGATGTCAGGGAATGCCGTATTGGTTTTCTTAGTAAACGTGGCTGCTTGGCTTTTTGCTTTATTGAACTGAACCAAATTTCTGTCGCCCAAGTTCGAACTTTCTCCAGATATTAATTATTTATTGTAATCTGCTCCTGTCTGCATCTCGTCATTAATATAGATGTGGAACACAGTTGGTGAAAGTATTGCGACCGAGGCGTGCCCGCATAAATGGTGAATGTGTCTGAGATGTGTCTATCAACTGCAACGGGCAGAGATTGGTAGAGATAAGGAAACTGGCAAGTTAGCTACAAAGAGAGGATGGTAGCCCGAAAGACCGCAGTATGTTAACTAATCCGTCATACCAAACTCTGTCGAATGCCTTCGAAATATCCAACGCAATTGCTCAAGATTCTTCGTAGATCTCAATTGCTCTACTCCATATATCAGTAAGATAGACCAATATATTTCCTGTCGAGCCCTCTTGGCGAAAGCTGTATTGGTTATCGGTTATTATTCTACTAGCTGACCCGGCGAACTTCGTACCGCTTAAGAGCCAATGAACGTCGTATTAACTTTTAGCCTTTTAGCTATACTTAATTTATTATCAAAAATCAATACAAAACATTTATTATGTTCAGTGGTTTATTAGGATAATATATTAAAAGAAACCAAAAATTCAATAAAAGTTCAAAAACCAAGTATTTCAATGGCGTGTCAGCAAGAAATTTGCTTTATTGCAGCTATATATATTGCTGCATGGGTTGACTCAAGTTGATTCTCTTTACTGAAGCACATTGTGATATACGACATTTTTCGTTTTATTATCATGCGCATTTATTATTAGTTTATTAGGATAATATATTTAAAGAAAACGAAGATTCAAAAAAGTACAAAAATCAAGTATTTCAATGGCATGCCAGCAAGACATTTGCTTTATTGCAGCTGTGTATATTGCTTCATTGGTTGACTCGGATTGATACTCTTCACTGAAGCACATTGTGATATACGATATTTTTTGTTTTATTCTCAGGCGCAAGAACAAATAAAGCGGATGGTTTGCCGCCACGTGAAGATGCTTGGCCTTCTGATTTGTTAATCGTCATGGCGATGAACATGCCACGTACAATTGACTATGAGAAAAACATGCATTTTCTACATTCAGACCACAAACACTCAAGGCTTGGCCTTCTGATTTGTTAATCGTCATTGCGAATGCAAGACAAAACGTTCAGCAATGCTGAATCTTTGCCGCCAGCTGAAGTCTCTTCACATATCGCCACAGATTTGATGATTTGAGGCAAGCATTTATTTCATCTGCAGCAGTCGATTTAGGAATGACTGGCAGTGTTTGGTGGAAATCGCCAGACAATAAAATCATTGCGCCTCCAAAACATCTCGAGTCATTGCGCAGAACTTTCAATGTTCAGTCAAGTGCTTCCAATGCGCGATTGTACGCCATTGTGCATTCATCCCAGATGATGATTTTAGATGCTCTACTAAAACTTTGGCCATAACGGAATGATTCGCAATGTTACGTGTCGATTATTCATTAGTTTAGGTTATTTTGGGTTACTTGAAGTTTTAACGGCAATTTTAAGGCTGAATGAGCCGTACGGCATCCTTCTAACAATGTGTCCGCTATTCCAGAAGAAGCAGCTGCTACCGCAATGCCAGATCTCGCACGAATATACTGGCCAAAATCAATGACATGAGGAATGTCTTCCCAGTTCCACCGGGGGCATCCAAAAAAAAAAATAAGCCACCATTTCCATCATCAATTGCCTTCATTAATGTATTATAGACTTCCTGTTATTGGGGGTTCAACAGGGGTATATACATTCGTTTGAACTGACTGGTATAATAACTCATGTCGATCATATTTATGTTCACGTTCCAATTCTCCAATAAATGCGTTATTCATTCCACTATCCTAACCTCACTAACAAACTGCCGCACATGAGGTAACACATGTCTTCGATCAAGAGCAAAGCCTGGTTATGCATCTCCTGATTCACCTCAAGATCGGGACTTCTTGAACTGACACGAATTCGATGTAAAATATCTTCTGACATGGTATCCTTGTATTTGTTCCACAGGTCACGTGGATTCGATGGGAAGCATGTCGAAATGATGATTGCAAATAATGTGCGTATCTGACTTGAAGTTGCAGAGATAATCGTTTCAGCGATTGTCATGTCCCAATTTAGCTCTTGACATGCAGCACGAAATGTTGGATATACTATACCATTTACAGTTCGTAATTATTGAAATGATGTTGACCCACGAAGATTCACCAGCAACAACCGCAAATAGAAGCATTCATCATTTTTTGGATGAACTGTGTAAATACGACCAAGAGCATCAGTAGAACGCACATCCGCCTAATTTATAACTAATTTTGTGTATAATTTTTTATCTGGGAATTTTTCTGATATTTTAATAGTTATTCTGCTATTCGGGGCGGAGACAAATCCAACAAACCAAAGATGATAAAAATCGGTTCAGCCATTCTTGAGTTATAAGTGGTGTAACTAACACGACTTTGTTTTATATATATATATATAGAGATTAGCCTCGAGGTACTTGAGCAGTTACTGATTGGCTACACGGTCCATGACTTTGGATGTTATTGGAAGCAATCAATTGAAGGATCCTATTAGATAAATTAATTACCGTTTTGTTAATAAAGTTGATATTCCTAGCTTCAATTATTTCATTGTTTAAATTTTTCTGGAAAAATATTATCAAATTTTTTTAAATTAATATGTCTTTAAATATGAAAATTTACTAAATAAGTGTTGTACACCCATTTGCAAATGCGATTGAAATCAATAGCTGAAATTTGATTTTATAATTTATTTTTTAAATTATCAATTTCTATCTCAAATTTATATTTATTCAGTTTATGAAATTGTAATCTTTCTCATAACAAAGCATTACTCGCTCTTTCTAAGATTTTTATTAGTTTATGGTTGTTGTATGGTGCTTTAAGAATTAGAGCTTTAGGAATCAGGATGCTGTTTTTTGCATTGACGCAAAAATGTTAAACTATTTTTAAAATGCAATAACTTTTTATATTTATTTTCTAAATTTCTTAAAATAGAACAAATATTAGGCCATATCTTTGTTGTAGATATGTTCTATATTGTCGTAGATGATGCATGTTTGTCAGACAAATTATTTATTTATTCAATTCCTCCATACACAGATTTCAGTAGAAACATAGTATGCGTCATTGGTGTATACTGTATAAAAAAACTTATTCTAACACATAGGTAAAATAAAACGTAAAACAACTAAACAATAATGTAAATAACAAACAGACAATATTTACTAAGTTAAATTCAATTTGTTTAGGTTAGGTTGCCCTACGTTAACTCCAGATTAAAAAAATCTGAGTGTGTATATAACGGATTTCGAATTAAAATTTCTTTTATTGTTTTATAGTGTTATTTATTAATTTTATGCGTTCTGGGAGCTTATTAAAAACTTTTACAATCATATAGGTAGGACTTCCCTGAAAAAGTGCAGTAGAATGTCTGGCCATACTGAGGTTATGAATAAACCTTCTTTGCATTCCCGAATTAATTTGAGAATTTTTTACGAAATAATGTTGGTTGCTTTTATAAAAAATGAGCAGTTTATAAAAATACAAGGAGTATACGGTCATTATTCTATATTCCTTGATCAAGTGAGCTGCATGCTTCATTACATCTGCACCGTCCATGTAACGCATCATGCGCTTCTGGAGAACTAGCTTTCTATTTAATTCCGATGAGGCACCCCACATTTGTATACCGTAGGACAATTTGCTCTGTATGCATGCATGAATATATCTAATAACGATGCCTTTATCAACTTGCCTACAAGGTTTATTTACGACAAAACACCCTGTTGACAAACTTTTAGCAAGCTTGTCAATGTGTAGGTGCCACGTCAAGTTGTTTTCGATGTTTAAACCTGAAAACTTGATATTTTCATCGATTTATTAGCTTTTATTAGCGCACTCTGTGGTAGTTTATTACTATGTGTATTTATTTTGAACTGCATGGCTATAGACTTTCCCACGTTAAGCAAAAGCCCATTTTGTCTGCAACAGTCTAAAAAGTTTTTAGAGATTATATTTCCATTCTCAATGGCATTACAATATTTTTTGTTTTTGATGTGCAATTGATTTGTCTTCTGGAAATTGACAGACGTGTATATCTGATGTTAAACCTAGATGATTTGACAGGTCATTACAAAAAATAAAAAAAAAAGTGAAGAGAGTATGCCACCTTGGGGAACTCCATATTTTGTATATAAGCTATCCGATTTGTGAGGACAATTTACATAATCGCTTTTTA
>MU184913.1:79289-105501 GCA_016904865.1 Pissodes strobi
CAGGCATGGCTTTTTAGATGCCTGCAATCCAAGATGACCTTGGCCTTTCGCTCTTTTTCCTCTCAGTCGGCACCCAGTTGGGTATTTGTTTGGGGAGTCTTCCTTCGTCCATTCGCTCGAAAAGTCCATACCATGTTAGCTGTCTGCGTTCGATTTCTTCTACTATTGTTGTCTGAACTCCCATAGTTTGTCTAATCTGGTTATTGGGCATTTCTTCCATTCTGGATTTTCCAGCAGCTCTTCACCAGAAGTCCATTTCTAGTGCTAATAGATGACGTTCTAAGTATTTATTCAGCTGCCATATTTCGCATCCATATAACAATACGCTATTAAAGATGGAGTTGAACAGGAGTTGTTTTTTTTTGTAGGGAGATGGTTTTGGAACACAGGATTGAATTTAAGCAGCCTATAACTTGATTTCCTTTCATAATTCTTGGTTCTATTTCACTTTCCGTGGGTCCACTGCGGTTTATTATTGTACCTAGGTGTGTATATTGCTCATATGCCTTAATTATTACATTTTTATCCACGGCCAAGTTGCTGCTCTCATTCCCTATGCATAAACACTGGGTTTTTGTACGGTTTATTGATAATCCCCATTTTTCGTATTCTTTGAAGGGTATTTGAGTCATAATTTCGAAGTCTTCTTTCTCTTGCGCTATGACTATCTGATCGTCCGCGAAGTGGAGTGTATAGAGGGTTGTCTCCTCATTTAATGGTACGCCCATTTCAGAACAGGATCTTCTCCATTGTTTTAAAGCCTCGGTTAAATATATTTTAAATAGCAGAGGGAAGACACAGCAACCTTGCCGTACTCCTTCCGTTACTAAGAATTCATCTGAGAAATTGTTTCCCAATTTTACTTTTGATTTTGCCTCCTTGTACAGTTGTTTTACTGCAGCTATTGCCGTGTTGTTAATTGGGGATCTTTCTGGAACTTGCCATAGTTTTTTATTGGGACTGTGTCATAGGCTTTTGTAAGGTCAACAAATAAGAGGTGGATTTCCCGATTCCTTGCGACTTTTTTCTCATTGAGTTGCGTGGCATTAAAAATCTGGCCGATACATGATCTTCCAGCACTGCCTGTTCTTCCATTTTATTTGGTTTATATTCTCTTTCTATTATGTTTTTAAGAATTGTCCCATATAATCTAGTGAAAGTACTTGTTACTGAGATACACCTTTAGTTCCCACATTGGTCTCTTGGGCCCTTTTTATATATAGGTGTAATCCAGGTTTTTTCCAGCTTAGTGGAATTTCTTCCTCATTTATGTATCTCGTAAATAACTCTTTGGGAAAGCTGATTAATTTTGGTGTTCCGTTTTTTAGTAGTTCTGCCGGTATATACTCTGGATCACGTGCCTTATTGTTTTTCATGGTTCTTAGTGCTTGTTCTATCCTTTCCATATCTATATTTATATATTCACCCTGTACACGAAAATGTTCTGGTGATGTAATATATTGTTCTCTAACCTCTTTAAGTTCCTTTGTGTAATGTTCTTTCCGTACATTGTGATGGGCTCTATTTTGGTTTTATTTGAGGTGTTTGTTCGTAGGGATTTTATTAATTTCCATGCTTGTGATGGTCTTGAGCCTCCGATATAGCTATCGATTTCTCTACATTTTGCCTCCCAAGTTATATTCTTATTAGCCCTAATCGTCCGCTTAAATACGGCTTGTTCTCTTTTATACGATTGTCTATGTTCGGGGTTCCTTGTGGTTAGCGATCTTTTGTAAGCTTCTTGTTTTTTGTTGCGTTGGCTTTCGAGTTGTATATCCCATCTTATGTTGTTGTTTTTTTGGGTTACGTAGATGGTCTTGCCAAGAGCTTCCTGGGCTGCGGAGTGTAAAGAGTTTATTATGTGCTCGTATAGGTTTAGTTTCGGATGTTAGATAATCATCACAGAGTTTTTGATTTAACCGGTTTTGGTACAGAAATTTTGTGTTATAGTCCTGTAGGCCTTTTATATTGTATTTGTTTTAACTTTTGTTCTTCTGTTTCACCATCCGTGTTTTGTGTTGTTAGGTTGTTTAATGGAACATAAATCTTAACAACTACAAGATAGTGACCTCTATACACTCTAGTATCTTGGACGTTCAATACTGTATATTGCCTGGTAATAATAAACTCAATATTGAATTTAAGTTCTCGTTTATCCTGATGCCACGTGTATTTGTGAATGTCTTTATGTCTTTTGAATGCGTTTAGTATCCTTAATTGGTGTTTTTCACAGGTCTCTCTTAGTCTCTGGCCGTTATTGTTTAGAACTTCCTCGCCATATCTCCCTATTGTTTGACTGTTCTCGCTACTACCTACTCTTGCATTGAAGTCCCCGAGCAATATTATTTCTCTCTGGTTTCCCATTTTTATTACGGTTTCACTTAGCTGGTCATAGAATTCATCATTCTCTGTCTGTGGGGCATCATCAATGTGCTCTTGAAGTTAACACTGCTATATCAGCCTTTATTTGATTCAATCTTTTGATTACGTCTTCTGTTTTATTTGTTTATCCTTGAACGTTCCACGTAGCACATATCGTTTTCCTATTTCGTCGCCAAGGCATGGTGTTAGGATTTTTAGCGATAATTATAGTTTTCCTTGTAATGGGTTGCTAACCCATTGCCAGAACCCCCAACCTGGAGGACCAGGAAATTTTTGGTCAAGGTTTTCTTGACTCAACATCTAACTACAAGGCAGCAGCTTCGCCTGTACCCTAGACAGGGCTCTTGCAGGGTGCTATCATCCGGACCAGATGAACCCTACTTTTTTACGTGGTTGTTTTCCACCTTTTCGCCCTTTTTCAACCTGGCTTAGGACAGACTTTGGCGGGCTCAATAATAAAATGTGTTTTCGAACTCCTCCCGAACAATTCGGAAAATTTCACCGGGAATTGACCGGCATTTTGCCGCAATTCGCCTTTTAAGATCATCAGTATCAGCAGGTTGTGTTTTATAAACAATGGATATAAGATATCTCCAAAGAAAGAAGTCTAAAGGTGTTAAATCCGGTAATCTTCGAAGTCGTTCAATTGCTCCCCTTCTGCCAATCTATCTATCCGGGAATTTCTCGTTTCACCACTGTCGAACCGAAAGAAAATAATGAGGTGGTGCCCGCCTCCTGGAATGTTAACGAATCCTCCTGTAAAACTGATTTACCCTCTGCAAAAATTTGAGTTTCTAACTCATGGCTGATAAGAGGATCAATTGTCTCTTCAAGCATATTAAGGTACAGATCACCTGCCAAGTTTCCTTTAATAAATAAAAGACCAGTAATGGCATTTCCAAGAATACCAGCCCAAATATTAACTTTGTGTATGTCCTCGAAAAATATGCGAGTTTTCGTCACTCAAACATCGACAAATTTGGTTAACATTAGAAAAAGAACATTCATCGTTGAAACAGATATTCGGCAGAATATTAGGGATGGCGTTGACTTGACGACCCATGAATTCACATAACTCTATTCTTCTATCAAAATCATAGTCATAACGTTCTTGAAGTATCTAGATTTTGTATAGTTTATGCATTTTCAGTGCTTTTCTTACAGTCTCGTGTGATATAGGTACCTGTCTGTTCTGCTACTGTCCGCAAGGAGTTGGTGGGCTCTGCAGTAAATAATCCTAAAACCTCAATTTGAGCCCCTTCATTCTTCACTCGTAGGTTATTTATTTTTCTATTACTCACCGAACCAGATTCGGAGAACTTTGCCCCCAAATCCAACATATATCTGTCACTTCATGATTTCGATTTCCTTCCTTTCCTTAGTGCGTACTTTCCAGCCTCTCCAGAACTAAAAATTATTTTAGTTATTTCTTGAAGAGAATAAACCACTCTTACGATTTATGAACTTAATAAAAGTTATCACTGAACAGCCTAACAAGCAAAAGCGGATTAAAAATAATATTTCTGTTTTGGCTACATCTTTTAAATTTGCTGACTATGGTTTTTTTGCTAAAAAGCAACGTATTTTTAAAATTTGTTGATAGAATAGCGAGGCTTTTTGTTGACGCAAATTAACTAGGTGCTCGTAGTACCACCGAAATTTTATTAGATTTCTTTTTGATGTAAATTTTTCGAAGTTACTTCGCCAACCCCAACCTAGTTTGAAATGGTGCCACCCATGGACGTAGCGAGCGGGAGGCAGGGGAGGGCCATGCCCCCTCTTGAAGTTGCCACGTATTGTAATTTGAGAAACAAAAAGAAACGTAAATGTTTCTGATGTTTTGTGTTTGCCACCCCCCTTCCCCTCCTCCTTAGAAAAATGTCAGGGTACGCCCATGGTGCCACCTAATCTTCTAATCATTTGTACTAAAAGAAGACCCAATGCAATAATTTATATGTAAACACTAATTTGAAAACCAAGATCTCCATGCAGGCAAGTATTAACTTTTTCTGCAGTTTTGAAACTCGATTATTCGGAAACCTCTTGACAAAAGCAACAAAGTAGGATACCACTGAAAAGAGAATAGAACGCCCTTTAAAACGATGTGCCACTTGACCCCTATTCCCATTTAAGATTCTAAGAGTGACATCTATCCCTCCTTGGGGGTTAAAACAAGAAGGCTAAAAATATCTATTTAAAGTGTCTCCCTTACAAATAAAATTGACGTGTCTTTCCGATTTTACATATTTTTAACTGCAAGAAAGCTATTAAGGCTGGGAAGTTTTCAAATTGACAACCTAACTGCGCTTGATTTGTTTAATGATATTAAGTTTTAAGCTATTAATTCAAAAGTAGTAGTTCTTGGAGTTCTACAATAACGACTGTGGAACTACTACTGCGTTGCCTAAAAGTATCGTGAAGTGAACCAAGTGTGCATGTTTCGATACATGGGCAAAGTTGACACTATAAGTCATGAAACAGGTCAAGGTACCCTCACGTCTATTATAGGCCTTAGCCTTTCGTGGCATCTTTACTCTAGGCTTCATCAAAAATTGTAAAATCTCAAATTATGATACCGATAGAACTATTAACTGATACAGTTTTCGCTACAAGAATTCAGCAAATTGTTAAAATATCCGATAGAGATTTCCAGCCGCACTACAATAGAAATAGCAGATTATAGCATGGCCTATAATCGCATACTTCCAGAACATTTGCTAAAATGCCGACACACATTTCTAGATTTAGACAAAGATGTTCTGAATACTAATGGAAAAGGCCGTGACTATGCTCCTTGACAGAAACAAGAGCACAACGAAACAGGAGAGAATTTAACATAATGGAGAAGGGTTTTTAATGATCATAGCTCCTCATAGGTGTAAGATTGTTTAGCTGGAGAAATATTTAAGAATTTCGTTAAGTTTAGTTTTAGTCTGAAATATCAGAGTAAAACTCGTAATACGTAACTTGTTACAAGTTACAGTATTGAAATAGTTCGCATTCTCTACCTGTTGCGGATGTTTTAAAAATAATTCCTTGTTCCAAAATATTTGAGATTCACAATTAAAATCTTATGCTGCGATTTACCAGGTACTCAAAATCAGAAGAATCAGTTATGTTTCGCTATATTACTCTATTTTTCCAGTTGAATATTAATTGCTAACTCAACTTTTAACATCGAGAAAATTTTAGCAAGGCATTTTTGCTGTGGTAACAATGATCGACCCAATATATAAATATATTTCTTCAAATTGAGAAAACATGCTATTTAAATTAACTGACATAATATGAGTTAGTAAGAAGATGTAGAATGGAGATTCATGCACTTTTTTCGAAATTCTGCCTTTCAAACTTTGACAAAAATATTTAATTCAGAGTTTCAACGTTGTGTACTTAAATATGAGTCTGAGGCACAGAATTAAGCGTATTGGGAATTCCATACACAGAAAATTCATTCGTGTGTAAACGGAGACAAGTCGAAAATAGTATTACTGGGATTTATTGAATTTAAAAAAGGTCCAATTTTCAATAAAATTTTGTAATAAAAGAATAATAATGAATTCGAATTATTTTTTTAGCAAAACCTTTATTTACTTTCAAAATATAATACGTTATCATTTTAGTTTAAGAAATAAAACAAATACAACACTAAATGCACAAAAAAATTTATGCTTAAACTTTTTACACTAATCATCATCCGAAGATAGTTCAAGTAAATCTGGCAATGTTTTCTTAATAGGCAGATTCCCATAAAAGCTATGAAATACTTCATCGATGTAGAGCGGTAATTCTATTATTTTTTTTTATCCTCTGCTATACAGTTTGGATATTTGCCTTTCGGTAAAACAGAAAGGGAAGTGTGACCTCTCCTGCGAAATGATATCTTTTTAAAAGGTTAATTTTCGTTATGGCTTTTCTTGTAGAAAATGTGCCAAATGTCTTGTCATAGCGAATCCACCTTATACTTTCCATAAAAATTTATTTTAATTATCAGCTACTTCCATCGATTGTAGACATGTTTTGAGTAACAAGGCGACATCAATAATCCCTTTTCATTTCCTGTACATTAGTGTTTTTTGCTACATGATCGTGCTAGCTGAAACCAGCCCTGTTATTTGAATACTCCTTGCTCCTTGCTCTTCTGAGTTTTTCGTTTTTTTCCTCGCTTCTCTTGTATCTGCTTTCATTGTTTTCCTACACTATTTGACATCTGCGGTATTTTCTCGGACACGTGAATATATTTGTTTTTTTTTTTTTTGGTCAATTTATTTTGTAGAATGCGTACATATTCAGAATCAGAAAAGCTTGAGGCAGATACCACATAATCTTTGTCACGATCATCGT
This sequence comes from Pissodes strobi, assembly GCA_016904865.1. NCBI lineage: Eukaryota > Metazoa > Arthropoda > Insecta > Coleoptera > Curculionidae > Pissodes > Pissodes strobi. The sequence goes on from MU184913.1 coordinate 86,016, forward strand.
CTGGCTCATGTTTTGTAATTCAGTTATACGAATTTAGACCTGGAATACCAAGTTAGTTAATTATTTACCTGTTTAGCAACTTACATTTTTATAAACCAACTTTTAGTAATGAAGATCTATTACCTCCGTTGCTAATTCTATCCGCAGTAACGAGGGATAATCTGGCTTCCCTTGTTGTTCTGGCCCGTAATACTGGCTCCTTTATAGAACAATAAGATAATATTTGAAATTGCTTCATAGTCGAGTAAAGTGGAACTATGGATGAGACTATGATATATGTAAATACTAAGTGTGAATGAATAAAATTCCAGAAATTCAATCTTCAAAGTTCACTGCATTGCTAGTGGTAGGATTTAAACTGTTTCGCCCACTGCAATATGTCTCCTTCATAGTGTTGTTAAAATTTCCGAAATTTTTGAATGTTGCAGGAAATTTCAGAGACTTTAGGAAAATATATGAAATTTTAGGAAATTTATATAAGAAGTATTTGAATAGTGTTCTTTGTTGATAAAATAAAGCAAAAAATTAAATAGTCATTTGGAACTAGCTCTTTTTTTCTTTTGTTATATACTGCATACATGCTACATGAAATGATATTAAAAAAATATATAAAAATAAATTGGTATATATTTGAAAGGTTATTAACGAAAAATATTTTGTTTTATTTGGTATCAATATGTACTATCGTTGTTTGAGTTACTCAAACAACGGTACTAGTACCTAAGTATGTATTTTAGACTTAAAATACTATTAAAAAACATAAATTCATTGTTTGGTATATAAACATATTATATGAACTAAAAAGGAAACAAAATATCAAAACTATAAAAAAAACATTAAATATATATAAATAACAGAAAATTAGCTTAATCTGAAAAACTTTCTGGTGCCGAGCTTGTTCGTTTTGCATACCTATTTGTTGTTACAATAGATACACTTAAACTCTTTTCTGTTAGTAGCTGTTACAACAGCAAAATATTTCCGCACTGGTAACTTATTCGTCAGCATTTTGCTGCAATGGTAAACAAACTTAGCTTTACCTCACATCTCACTAATATAGACTGAAAATTGAAAGTAAACAGCACTAACACATAGAAATTCCAAAACCTAACGGAGAATGGGGATTTCGCGGTCGCAACTGATTTGTTCAATCGAAAGATGTTGCCAGATTGACAAATCATGAAACCCTCACGCGAATATTTCATCGAGTTTCCTTGATTTTTTTGAAATTTTCGGATTTAGACGAATATTCGCTTTTTCAGGACCGAATATTTCGGAAATTTCTGAAATTTCCTGCAAAATTCGGATGGAAATATTCGTTACCAACATCACTACTCCTTCAAAGGGCAATCCGATATGGAATTAGGTACTTAAATCTAAAATACTAAGTATAACTTTATGTATTTTAAGAAAGTAAATGTGTTAAAATAATTCTTTTATTTTACCAGTACTTATACTAGCTCTGCTTCTTAAGTCGTTATGAAATTTTTGCCTTCCGGACGACATAATTTCATTCTTTTATACATCGCGCTACGCACAGAATATGTCATCATCATCACACAACCTGTAGTGTCCACTGCTGAACATAGCCCTCCTTCAATCGTTTCCAATTTTCCCGATCTTTTGCTGATTGAATCCAGTTTGTTCCAATTCTCTTGATATCATCAGTCCATCGTACAGAATATGTAATACTGCTTATATATTTTAAGGAATAAGTATTCTATGAATCACCAACATGTGTTAACAAGATCTAAAACGTACGTGATCTGACCCCTAACAAAAGTAAACAGATATAACTCTAGTAAATTTTAGGAGACAATTCGCGTAGACTTTGAATGCACTAAATAATTGTTAAGTGTTACTTGAGATAACTTGCACATTAACAGGGAGTTAGCCTCATATAGAGGAGCCTCATTCTCCACTACACTAAAATGGATTTATATTAAGTTACCATATTAACTTACTTATTTCAGCACTCAAATAGCATTTTATGCAACGACTTGTTTACCATACTTAACACAAAATGCACATTTTATCACTTATCTCCCTTTGCACTCGCATTAGCGAATTGACGAATAACCCACAACTCCAGATATTAAAATCAAAATTAAGCTTAATTATGAATTTTTAAATTAAATGAAATAATAATTTTTAATTTAATTATATCTAATTTTAAGTTCCAGGAATAGGCTTAATCGTAACTTTAAAATCATCACATTTTTTAACACTGAAAATGTTTCTGTTATCCTAGTATAGGGCCTCAAATCGTGAAAAAGTGAATGCTACGTTTGCCACATTACTTCGTACGCGTGAGAGATCGTGTTAGTTTGTTTATTTATACTTAAATAAATTATAATGTATCGGAAACGGTTCAAATAACTAAAATAAAGTGGAAGTAACTGAAACTACCGAAAGTTGATTGAACGACTATTCAAAATTAACCAAAAGCCCCAAAACGGGCTAAAACATGAAACTAATTAGTGTTGCCCACTTTGTAATGAATTTCTAGCTCAGTCGTACTTAGAACTTATTATTTGGATCATTCACCAATTTGTAAGAATAGAGCAAAAGTTAATTTATTTAGGTTATTTGAAGGCGTGGATTAAAATATTTCCTTTGGTGATCTAAAATTTATAAGGCGCCACTTACGATAAATCAAAAAAGGTAAATTAAAAACAACTATATGGTTAAATTACAACTTATAGTACCATGTGCACTGCAGTTATGAACATATTTGACTACTGAAGATTTAGTTTACAAAAATGATAAAGATGAAAATTCACTTAAAATTAGATTACAAAAGCAATCAAATACAATTGATTACTGAGAATTTAGTTTAAAAAAATGGTAAAAATGAAAATTTACTTAAATGCAAAAATGCCATCAAATACAATTGATTACTGAAAATTCAATTTACCAAAATGATAAAAATTAAATTAACTTTATTATTAAAAATTAACAAATTTAATTGGTCTTTATAGGCCAATTATTTTCTTTAATCACTCCGTACTAATTGTCCTACTATCCTATGTCCATGCAACCGTATTGGGACCTTTACTAGAAACCTGCTTCTGCCTATTCCCAAGTTTAGCTGACTTGAGCTCTGTAGGCCTTCAAAAGAGTAGCCTTAGCGTATGGTTTTCCCTACACAGGTCTGGCACAGCGACGTGGACAATAGAGGTTTACGTCATCCAGTGGTATTTACATGTAAAGAAAAATAATAAACGCCTTAGACCAGTGTATACTGCTAATAAAAATTATACAGAAGAGTATCCTTTGGACCTCAGTTTGATGTAAAGATTTTAACCAACAACTTGAAAATTGGTTAAATAATCAGAACTTAAATTACAATTTAAGTTCAGCAAAAATTATAGATAACTATGATTAAATGACACTATGAATAATTACTGTTACTGAAGGTATTTCTTTTCTTTAATTAGAGATATGAAATTCAAAGGAAATGATGACTGAAATTAGAAATTTAAAAGAAAATTATGAAAAAATTATGAAACTTGTCCAACAGTGGCTCTCGGCAACTTCAAATGGAAAATCACTAGACTTTAATAAAAATAAACAAGTCTATTGACTCCAAATAGGAAATTTATTTACTTAATTTATTAAGCTACAAATAAACTGAAAAAGTAATGAAATAAGTCTGAAAAGCGACAAATTTACTATAACTAACAACATTACTAGGAAAAACCTAGAGAATTTCTACTACAAATGCAATTTACTACCTTTTACAGGTAAAGATATAATTTACTCTGCGAATCTTCCCAACAATGTCGCCAAATCTAAATGAAAATATTAGAATAATGTGTGTGACCGTTTAAAACGACGAAATAATTCCGTTCTCGATTAAAACGACGAAATAATTCCGTTCTCGATTAAACCATTATCAAATTACACGAATTGACCAATAAGAAACGCAACTAAACCAAAAAAATTTTGAATTGTTGAAATCGCAATTACTTAAAAATGCAATACAAAAACCAAATATAACTAAGTGAATTGGAAACAATTTTAAATTATATATTTAAAGTATGAGAGGATTATTGGGAAATATGCGGGATGAATAAAATATTTTGAGATCAAAAATTATTATGACTCACCGTGCCGACGTCTTCACACAAGATGAGACGAAATTTTTCAAAACCGTACATCCTACCCACTTAAATTCAATGGCTTTTTTCATTGGGCAGTTCAAAACACGTGACAACCATTGTAAGAAACACGGCGTCAAACTAAGGAAGCATTCAAGCATTGCCAATCAATATACTGAACACTGAACTGCCTATCAATATACTAAACATTGAAAACCATTGATAAATAGGTATAATTAATGGAGCGGAATCGACTAATACTTACAAAAATTGAAGTAAGCTAAAACTAAAACGACGATTTTGGCGACTAACCAAAACTAACCAAAAACATACAAATTGCTTATAGCGTACCGGAACCGGTTCAAATGAATATTACATCTAACTGAACATTACCGAAAGTTGATTGAACTACTAACCAAAAGTATCTAAAGGAATCAAAATGGGTTAAAACGTATCGAAATAGATTAAAAATATTGAAGTAAGCTAAAACTAATCCATATTAACTGAATTTTGGTGACTAACCAAAAATAACCAAAAACACTAAAATTAGTTATAACGTATAGGAACCGGTTCAAATGATTAAAATAAGTTGAAACTAACTGAAATTAACTGATGGTTGTTTGAACGACTAACCAATACTAACCAATTGCACCAAAAAGTGCTAAAACATATCGGAATAGATTAAAATATTCAGGTAAGTTGAAACTAACCCGAATTTTGGCGACTATTAAAAATGTGCAAACTCCCTGTACTGACGTACGGTCTGGAAGCCATGGCGCTAACTATAAAAAGTGCAAACAAACTGAGAGTCACTCAGAAGGCCATAGAAGGCGCAATGCTAGACATTAGTCTGAGAGCCAAGATAAATAACTACGACATACGTCGACTTACGGGTGTGCATGACGTGATTCAGTGCATAGCAGAAGCAAAGTGGAGATGGGCAGGCCACGCGCCACGTGGCGAGGCAACCGAACAACAGATGGACAAAAATAGTCCTGCAGTGGAGACCAAGAACACACAAACGTGGCAAAGGGAGCAAGGAGAGGATGGCAACACATTGCACAAAACCGTCAAAGATGGAAATTGGAAGGGGAGGCCTATGTTCAGACACGTCTCGGCTGCTTATGATAATGATGATGATTATTTAAAATTGGAGATTTCATAAAAACGCAAGATCCGACTAATAAATACCAAAAACAATTATTAAAAAATAACAATTCTGTACTACCTGATAACTCAAAATTAATGATTCTCTTTTACGGCTTACCTAAAATTCATAAGGATAATATCCCAGTCAGACCAGTAGTATCATATGTGAATGCTCCATGGTACAAAATAAGTCAATTCGTTACGAATATTTTACCAAAATTTATTAAATTCGACTCTAATTATGCACTTAAAAACTCCTTTGATTTCATTAATAACGTCAAAAACTTAAAAATTCCAAATGCAAATGCGGGAGAGTTGCCGCGGCGGGAGAGACGCCGCTTTGGATCTATTTCGATGATTACGACATAAAGCAGGCAACCAAGTATACTCATAATGACATTCGATTATTTACTTAACGGTTGTGACATCGAACGTGCTTGTTCTTAAAAATATCGCTTGGCATCCTCGAATTTACGAAGGTAAGATTAAATTTTCTTTGCAAAATTTTAAGTACTATTCTAATAAGTGTTGTTCTTTCCAACGTGGTAGTATTATTTCATGTTCGTAAGTTTTTTCGAGTATTTTGAGGTTATGATTACACGTGTAATGCTATATTTTGGTGCGTTTTAAATTTGTGACGTTGGTGAGCGGGTGCGGCATCTCTCCCAACAAAAAGGACAGTTGCCGCATTTTCAGAAAGGAGAGACGCCGCATGCTATTTCTTTAAGACTAGATATTGCTTATTAAATTAAATTACATTTTTATTAGAAAAATGCCACGAAAATCAAAGAAAGGCAAACGCACGCCCAAGGGGATTGTGGACCGAAGAACAATTGCAAGAGGCCATTATTAAAGTTAGTTCCGGTGAGATATCTAAAAGAGAAGCTCAAAGGCGTTATCATATGCCACCAAAGACTCTTAAACGCAGAATGGATAGTGGTAAACTTCGGAAAGGAAGCCTCAGACCAGAAGGTAAGTGATTTTTTAAATTTTACGTCAGCAATGTCATAGAATTTATATTTACAGGTGTTCTAGGAAATGAAAATGAAAAACGGTTGGTTGCTCACATCCAACGCTTGGCAGCGGCTGGATTTGCTCCTGATAGAAATTCAGTTCGAAGGCTGGCTTACAATTTTGCTGAGAAACTAAAATTAAAACACACATTTTCAGAAAATAGCGGCATGGCCGGTTATTCTTGGCTTTTTTCATTTTTGGAAAGGAACCCCGAACTTTCGATAAGACAAGCTGAAGGATTGTCACTATCAAGAGCTCGAGGAATGAACAGAGGAGAGACTTTAAAAATTTTTTCAACTTTTGACCATTACCTTAACTGAAAATAATCTTTTGAATAAACCGTCTCATATTTTTAATATGGATGAGACAGGGGTTCAATTGATCAACAAACCAGGCAAAGTCCTAACAACTAAAGATGCAAAAGATGTTTACGTCTTAACGTCTAAAGAGCCAGGAGAAAATGTCACTGTTATTGCCTGTTATAGTGCAGACGGCAAGCTTATTCCACCTACGCTAATTTTCAAAGGTGTAAAAAAAAGGCTGAATTTTCAGATGGATCCAAAGTTTATATGAACACAAAGTCGTCCTTCATAAACTCGGAATTATTTCTTAAATGGTTGAGTGAGCAATTTATTCCTAATAAACAATCCGGTAAGTGTTTATTAATCTTGAATGGCCATTTCACACAGTACAGATGGGGATATGCTGCAAGTGGCTGACGATAACGATATTGTTATTTTGTGTTTACCAAGCCACTGCACGCAGGCTCTTCAGCCTCTAGATCGAAGCTTTTTTAAGCCATTTAAAACTTATTTTAACCAAGAGGCTCAGTTATGGATGGAACACAACGCCAGCAGAAACCTCACGAGATATCAAGCCGGTGCATTAATTGGAAAAGCTTGGTTAAGATCAGCATCTGTTGCCACAGCCATTAACGGTTTTAAGGCAACAGGGATATATTCTGTTGATCCAAACGCAATTCCGGATCACTTTTATTCTATAATCGATTCAGCCACAATCACGACAGAAACCTCCCCAGAAAGAGATGCTAACCATCCCAACTTTGAATTACCCTCCACAAGCTCTGCAAGTCCTATTCAAACATGTAGCGGGGGAGAGGACGGCGACGGACCAAAAATCACTCCTTCAAAAATTTTGCAAGAAGTGTCTCCTATCCCAAAAATACCTGTATCGGTTAAACAAAGGTTCAAGCAAAGCGCAACTGTGTTAACATCATCCGAAAACATTAAAACAACGCCTTGACAAACCTATAACAACCAAGGTAGCAGAAAAGAAAATGAAACTCAAAATACCACAAAAAGAACAAACAAAAACACAGGAAGAGACGGAAAAAAGCCATTGGAGAGACAGCCATGATGAGCCTCTAGCAGAAAAGAATAATGAAAATCAGGAGTGCTGCGTGGAATGCTTTGAAGTTTACACAACGACAACTAAGAAAGTAGATTGGCTACAGTGCCTCAAATGCTTAAAATGGCTACATGTCACTTGCACCATGTATAGTGAAGTTTGTAACATTTGTTCTAGACTCGAATTAAGAAAAAAAAATTAGATGTTTTTAGAGATCTCGATGTTGCGGCATCTGTCCTTTTTCTACGCGGCATCTCTCCCAGTATTATGGAAGAGTTGCCGAAAAATGTTTTTTTGCTATGTTTATGTTCTTTTAAAATTAAAGTTTGTTTTTGTATTTTAATAAAGTTTAAGATAGTACCTGTGTATTGATTTATTTTGAAAAAGAAATCTTCGAAATTACAAAAATTACAGCCATTTTTCGAAAAGTGCGCATTTACGCATTTACCCTAGATCAAAATTATTCCAGTACAATTATGAAATATTCAAGCAAATTAATGGTTTACCAATGGGCTCTCCAATTTCACCTTTATTTGCCAAGATTGTTATGGCTGATTTTGAAAAGAAGTTATTCAACACCAACAATTCATTAATAAGAAATATATTTTTTTGGGGTAGATATGTGGATTACATATTTTGCATCTTTACAGGAATCAACAGGAACTTAGATACCTTTTTAACATTTTTAAATTCCCTAAATAATAGAATTCAATTTACCATGGAAAAAGAATCTGACAACATTTTGAACTTTTTGGACATAAAGATTACAAAGATAAGAGATTTGCTTAAATTTGATATATATAAGATACCTACAACAACAGATGCAATAATTCATAAAAACTCTAACCAATCTTGGCAAGTAAAACTTTCTGCTTTTCATAGTCTCATCCATAGACTTTTCAGCATTCCCCTAGACTAAGCAAGTTTCCAAAAAGAAATATCCATTATCAAACAGATAGCAATTAATAACGGCTATAAGATCGCTTTGATTGACAAATTGATAAAGAAAAAACAGAAGAACATTTTAACTAAACAATTTTATAACCCTACATTAGAATTAGAAAAGGAGCCGTTTAAATTTCTCAATTATATTTCGAAAATTACAGATAAAGAGTTTCAAAAAAATTAAATAAATTTGGTTGTAAAACAATCCAGGTTAATAAAAATAATCTATGGAGAAGACTAATAAACAATAGAAACAAAATTGACAAACAATCTAAATATGGTGTCTAAAAATAAATTGTGTGAACTGTGAAGCTGTATACGTAGGGCAAACTGGTCGAAACTTAAATATTAGGACTAATGAACACAAAAAATCCATTTTACATAATATTAAAAAATCTGGCTTCGCAAAACATTGTATAGAAAATAACCATTTTATAGATACGCATAATGTCAAACTTCTACACACCGACACAAAATGCAAAAGGCTGAACTTTTGGAAATCTAAAAGTCACAAAAAACAGACGTTTTAAATACGAACCACCAACTGACTTGCTCTTTCAACACCTGCGTAATTGACAGAGTATTAAAAACAAAATACCGACAGGCGGTTTAGTAGAGTATAACAATTTAGATTTTAGTATACATTTACTCTTGATAAAGGTCTCATCAAGCCGAAACATATGTAGAGAAGAATATCTTATTAAATTATTTTGAAGCATCTAAAAGTAGTGTACTAATTATCCCTAGTATTATTATTATTATTACAAGCAACCAATTCCAAATAAGTGGTTGCCTATATTCAGGCGTTACGCGGCCTAAGGTGGTATTAGATTTTGATGTCGCTGATGTCGTAAGTAAGTTATTCTCGAGTTTCAAAAGTGCATTAATGTGAAGATAAATAATATAATATATAAACATATAATTATGCAGATACGACGATATCACTTCAGATATATCTCATGAGTTTTAATATTAATAAATGTCATCGTACAACTTATGAGGAATTGTGCAATTTTCACACCATAGTTTTTCTCTCGAGGAAATTGTACATGTTTCACGCCAATTATCAGTGGTCCTAAAATTTGAGTAGAGTGTTACGGTTAACTTCTTTTCTTTTTCTCGCTATTACATTTTCAGGTCACAAAGCAGTTTAGTTAAATATCCCCATTTTTTCTCTTAAAATTCGTTTGGTGATAAACTTTAAAAATACTGGTTACCTAAAGAAATCAATCAATCAATCAATTTCGGCAAAATAAACAATTGGCTGCTTATGAAATGGATTATTTTACGGCTTTGCAGATATGGATCGAAACAGAAGGCGCTTTAAAATGGTGAGCTTGGCTGAGCAACAATAGTTATTTGTGTCTTTAGAGCGTAAAGTAACGGATTGCCGTTTGAGGAAGAATGTTACCGCGCGACGCGGTACTCTTTCGAAAACGGCAATCTTACTTTGCGCTCGACAAACACACAAAACCTTTTCTACAGCCGCATTTTTTTTTAAATTAAATTTACACTTTTCTCTATACTTATTCAGAAATTTGCCAATGACTGTAACTTTTAACATATTATAATCGGGCATATTTAGAACAGGAGTGCCAGCAACAACTGTAACAAATGCATAACTGTCATTTTTTTTTTCGGTTGCCCTGACTATATATAGCACACTCGCCGGAGAAAGTGAGAATTCTCTATTCCATGTACGCTCTAGAGCGTAAAATGAGGGTCCGCGGTATTCATCGATTTGGCGATTTAATTTCAATTTATAAATTAGTTATTTTGCGCGCGGCGTAGAATAAAGTCATCCACCTACTACTTGTGTAACGGAAAACTCAGGGCAAGGATCACGACTAGAAGATACTAACTGTAAGGTCGCTATTAAAAGCTTATTAGAAGAATGGCGCCTCACGCAAAAGTTTTTACGTGCTGAAGTTTTATTTGATAAAGCTGCCGATATATCTTTTAATGCTATGGATAACAGTTTTTATTTATACCGATAAACTGGACAAGACCCATGATCTTGTGCTATTTTCCGAGAATAACCTAGAAAAAAGAGAGCTTCCAAAATAGAAAAAAAGTCCATTTAGAATCAGAAAATCAAAAATATAGATTTCCAAGGAGGTGGTACTTGTTGATATGACTTGTCAAATATAGGAGAGCAATGAGTGTGAAAATCATCATAACTTTGCTAGAGAGGAAGCAGATAAAACAAGAGCAATTTCTATAATAATCCAAGAGGACGGTCAAACATTAAAAAATTATCTTGCGTCAGTGTTAGATAGATAAATTGACAGAAAGGAAGGAGAAGACATGTTATACACATTTAAAAACCTAAAGGAGAAAGATAATGACAACGACAGAAGGAATAACAGAGAAAGCAGACGAGGGATCATTCGGAGTGAAATTATAACCAGCATATAAGAGGAACAGAAAAAAAATCGGATCATAATGGCAAAAAAAATGAAAGAAGGTGCTAAAGAAAAGATGAAATTGTACTAAAAAAGGAACTCAGATTAAGTGTTTCAGTTTGCATGAATAGAGAATACATATTTACCAAGTTTTGGGAACTGCAGTGGCCAGAAAAGGATATTAACGTATCTCCAAGTGTATTGAAATCTGTTACTAAGGTAACATAATATTATTTTAAACAAAAAAGCAAACAAATACTGGGTTGTAAAACGATGTTTTTCGATACACTTTGCATTTCTGCAAGAACGATATCAGACTGGCAAAGAGAGGTTATATGAGTAGCTCCGATAAAAAAGAAGGAACCACAGGATGAACTTATTTGACATATTAAGAAAAGAAACAAAAGTTAAAGAAATATTTCCACACCCATCTAAAGTTAGGATCACATTATTGCAAAAAGTCGACAAAATTGTATCTGAAACCACATTTCAAAACAAAATCTGAGATTTACTCCCTCTATAAAGATGATTGGTGTAGGAATTATCATCCAGACACTAAGCATTACTACCTTTCAAACATTTTTGAAAAATGAACCTGGGCTTCTTTTTACTATAAAAGGACGAGTTTGATGTTTGCGTAGACTTCAGTAGCAAAAATGTAGATGAATCACTTTACAATAAACACTTATTCAAAAATGGCAAAGCACGGATGGACAAAGAGAAAGATGCAATTTTTGGAAACAGGTTATTTACCACGGACGTCCAATTAGTTATTTTGGCATATAAATCAAACGTTCCTGCTCTTTACTACCATACCACCATACCAGCCTTATAGTTGTTTACAATCTTTGATCTATAGAATAAAAGTTGATACTGCTTTGTACGGCATGAAGTAGGCGAATTAACAGCCAACTGCTTTTTTCAATAATTGATGTACTGAAATCATACCACAGCTTGAGCCATAACATCAAAAAAATATTCTTTATAGCGACTGATGCAACGCTCAAAATAAATTGTAACTCTGGCTGATACTTTGCCTAATATTACAGTTACATCAACGGTGTGCAGTGTCCAAAAATACTCGAAAAAGGTCATGAGACGAAACTCAATATATTCCATCAATGAGAGAATATTGTCAGGAAGTTTTAAATCTGCTCGTCAAAATCCTAAACCATCTATTGTTAGTTCTCTTAATCACACTTTTTAAAATTTTCGCAATGGCAAAATTAAAATCAATTCGACCGGGATTTAAAAGTGATGAACTTGAGAGTTTTACAGTACAACCTGAGCCGTAAAGTTGAATATAAATTAAGACACTCCAATATGTTTCAAGTGCTTCCAGACTAAGCAGCTTATCGGGAAATTGTCTCTCTTCCAGCACTGTATAAGAGGCAAATATATAAATAAAAAAAGAGAAATACATCTAATGTTCCTAAAGCGATCGATGGAAGTTCACTATCATTTCTTTTCGGGTAATTTGAGCCACGAATAACAACAGTTTCGTTTATCTATTTACTACCTATTATTTTAAGTTTAGTTACTAATTTTCGTTGCAATATAATATTTATTAAAATGGATTGAATATTTATGCTATTTTATTTTATTTTTGAGTTTTGCATAAATCACAGATAGTTTTAAATCTAAAATTGAAAATTGCATAAGTTCTTTACTTATTCAGTGTATGAGCACATATTAAAAAACGCTTACAGATGAAAAAGAAAACATTAAAAATTCCATAATAATCATTTGGAATATTATTTTTTAAAATTAGGGCATTGAAATAGTTTTAAATGTCTCCAGCGAAAATTTCATATTTTGGATTTACCTCATTTTCATATTAGGCCGACGAAATATCGAATCTAATGATTTTCCTTAACCTAGAGTTAAAGATTTTTATTTTACTTCGAGTTTCATATTCAGAATTAAAGAAAAATCCTTAACATCGGGTTTCTAAGCCAGAATTGAATCTGATTTTGAGTCCAAAGTAAGAATTAGATTCCTTAATCCCGAAATAAGAGGACATAAAGAATTGCTGCACTAAACTGTATTGAGGTTTTCTGCGTTAAATGATGGTGGACAGTTTTTTGTAGACTAATTGCTTAATTTTATTGGATCGAAATTTAAATTCTACTTCACCTTGTGGTAGCGCACTTTTATGAAGCAGCCATACCTTTATAGAATGTATAGCATAAGAAAATATAGAGTTAGGGCCAAAATTGAAAAAGCTATATGTTTTAAACCGTACCCTCTATAATCTCATTGGAAGTCACTGTTTTGCAATCCATGTGAACAACTCGTGTATCCGAAAAATACCAAATTTCGTGCAATGTGCCAAGTTATTTTCTAGCGGAAATAGAGAGTTTCCTTGGTATGTATTAGTCAGCTTATAATATGAATTCAGAGAAAGACTACCAGCGAGACCTTAGAAGAAAAAACATTGATCTGCCTTATTACGCCACACAAGGAATTTACCCATCTTCTTGGAAAGTCGCTCGAGTGCAACCTGTTCCAAAAAAAAGGCTAGAAAACCACGCCCTCAAACTGTCGCCCAATTGCCTTGCTTCCCATAATCTCCAAAGTCATGGAATGTGTAGTCAATCAGCAACTACTCAAGTATCTCGAGAGCAATAAAATAATAAGCGATTGAGAACTACGAAGAGTCTTGGGCGATTGCGTTGGATATCTCGGAGGCATTCGACAGAGCTTGGCATGACGAATTGCTCAACAAACTGCCGTCCTTCGGACTGCCAGCCTCTCTCTGCAGCTGGTTTGCCAGTTTTCTTAAGAACCGAACTCTGGTACGTTGCAGTTGATGGACACATCTCAGACACATTCACTATTTATACGGGCGTGACTCAGGGCGCAATACTTTCGCCAACTCTGTTCCTCGTCTATATTAATGATCTGGTGACGGAAAGGAATAATCCTGTTTACAGTTTTGCCTATGACAGTACCCATGCCTTCCAATTAAATCAGAAAATCCTTTACCAGCGGCTGAGACTTATCACCGCAGGCAGGACCAGATTACAGCAATTATTCAAGACATAGAGAAAGTTCAAACTTGGGGCGACAGAAATTTGATCCAGTTCAATGCAGCAAAGACCCAAGCAGCCACGTTTACCAAGATGGTCAATACGTCGGACCCTGACATCATTATGATAGGATCGACCATTCCTTCATCCTCGTCAATCGGACTGCTGGGTGTCTCGGTCAACAGCAATATGTGTTGGCATGACATCGCAAAATCAGCCTCCCAGAAGCTTGGTGCACTTTTTCGCAACAAAAAAACTGTATACACCACAGCAGTTGCTCTTGCTCTATAAAGCGCAAATAAGACCGTGCTTAGAATTTCGCATCTGGGGTAGCATACCCTAAAGCTGCTGGATTCCATTCAGAAGAGAGCTGTGCGTCTCATCGGCGACCCGGAGTTGACCTGGAAATTGGATGATCTGGAACACCGCAGACATGTGGCGGAGATGTCCCTGTTTTACACACACTTTCACGGCAGACGTTTCCAGGATTTGGCCCACCTTATCCCGCCCCTGGCAGCGCCTGTCAGACAGTCTCGGCAGATGGTAAGAGCGCACCAGGTCATCGTACAACTGGAAACACCTAGAACATCGCTTTACAAGAACTTCTTTGTCTGGCGCACTGCATCACCTATTACAACCTATAACTATTCAAGAACCATGTCAATCAACATTTCGCACACACACCGCTCGTCGAGCGCCATAGTGTGTGTGCCACTGTCATATAAAAAATGTCCTACGCATTTAACATGATCTATATATATATTATTAAGTGGAAAACATATGAATTCTTGATTTTTCATGTTTTAAATAAGCAATTCCTCAATACCATGAATAAGAAGGCAGTTCTTCTCCACCCTAAAAATTTTCTGACTAGGGGTACCTGGAGAATTTATTATGAACCGCTTACAGTTTCTCGTTTTCTTCAATAGTTTGCCGTAGCATATTAGAGGCAAAATAGTTATGCATGCAGATAATTCTTCGTGTCAAGTTAGCAATAAATATGTAAATGGTGTGTCGTAGCGATGAATGGAATAGAGCATGTTGAAGCTAAAGATAGCTTAAAGAGTAGTTAACAGCTATAATCTCGAAAAAATATTTATATTATGGATTTAAATATACAAAACACGATATGTGCATACACATTATAGTTTATATATTTTACTGGCAAAACGTTTTTGTCAACAAAACTACAAGTAAGCTCTTATACAAAACAAATTAAACTAGTTAATCCCACTTTAACTTTCAAAAAGAAAAACTACGGATTTCAGCGAAGCATTAAAGTTACGAACGAACACACCTATGCTAGTAGGACAAACATAAATTAAAATCATACGAGAATTTATTGTTAATTTTTAGAATACTACATGACCACCGCAGATGTTATCGAACGACACATAAATCAAATGCTTTTCATCCCACACCTTGCATAGTATAAGAGCAAATGATATTTTAGCTTTAAACCAACTGGAAAAATACTACTAAATTTAATTTTATATCTCGATATTGTAACTAGAAAGCGTAATAACAAAAGAACACTGTCTCATGTTTGAACTTGATACTTGACATTGAAGGATCAAATATTATGAGTATTATCTAAACATGTTTTAAAAACAATCAGTCAAATATCAACAAAATTTAGTATAAAAGAACAGGCAAATCAGGTAGACAACAACTTATCTGGTTGCGTAGTTCCCCTTTAATTAAGGCAAAACGCTCCTCCTTTAAGCTCAAATCCTCCCGATCCTGATTATCTGGTTAAGTAGTTCCCTTTAATTAAGGCTAAACGCTTTTCTGGTGACCAGGGTCAAACCTTCCGACCTTGACTATCTGGTTAAGTAGTTCCCATTTAATTAAGGCCAAACGGTTTTCTGGTAACCAAGGTCAACCTCCCAATCTTGACTTTATGGTTAAGTGGTTCCCTTTCAATTAAGGCCAAACGCTTCTCTGGGAACCAAAATCAAACCTCCCCTAAAGTTACGTCAGTGTAAAAGTTAAGTGTAAAAGTAAAGTAAAACGTAAAGTAAAAAGTAAAGTGAACCATAGATAAAAGTGAAACCTAATTAAAGCATACCAATATAACTGAAACGAATCAAAATGCTCATAACAATTTAAACTAAAACTAAACTCAAGGGAGCCGAATAGGTCGAGTCCGGTCTGCCCTCATCGAATGGTCATGCGTTCTACGCTATTCTAGTAAATTGTATTCAAACATAGTCGTCATTCTAAGTGCATTCCTTCCTGTATCTGGAGACCAATATACGTACAGTTCAAGGAGGAACGCCGCCAGTAATTCCACTCAGTAGCACGCATCTAGGAAGCGCCCAAATTCCTCTTTGACAATATAATAATAGTCCGAAACAAAGGCAATTTTTTTTCTGGGACAAAAAAAAATTATGCGTATCTCAAAAACGTTGCGCCATAATGAGAAGTAATATCCTTATGAAGATTTTCGAAGAGGACAAGCTATTATAAAGATGAAAAAGAAGAAAATATGTATTATCTGGAAAGTGTTAGCAAAATATAATCACTGGTAGAAGAAGGTGTTTGCTTCAAACCGCACGACAGAAGTGAAAACTTTAGCTGAGCGATATTAAAACCAATATAAAATTAAAAACAGTTCACACGCAGTAGAAGCGAAACCTTCCTAAAATGTAACGTTATAAATGTTAGAAAATCCGGTAGTGCGATTTTTCCCTTTTACTGATCGATTTGTGTTGTCGATGCTCTCGCTACCTTACTTCCGCTACGCCGTTCCGAATCGCTCGAAAGATGAATCCGTTTGGAGCGCCCGCGCCCGCCCTTTTTACAGATGTTGCATATATGTTTTTTTTTTTTTGGAAATTGATGGGTCTTCTCTTCTACAAGCTCAAACGTGATGGAGGTAAAAGACGATTGAATTTCAGATATTCGTTATTATTTTTGACCATCAGATCTAATGACCGTTTAATTTTGTAGTGAAATTATTTGGCACTCATGCTGCCAGGTGCTGAAATAATCGCCATATTGTCTGATACTGACAAAGATGTTTAACGACTAGTGTGGTTTCCCTTTCTATATAAAAAGAGATTCGTTACATCCTAGTGTGTCGATATTACTTAAATTATTAATTGTTTTATTACTATAATTCAAGTAAAACAAAGGTTTAACTATAACTTTCCATTTTATTATTACTCCAATTTACTAAAAATATAAACTGAAAGATAAACTCTGGGTGTATACGTTAGGAGCATGCTGGTTAAAATTTTGTGAAAAGATGCAATACAAAAAGATTCGAAATTTAAAAACACAATTATTCTATTCAGATTTTCTTCTAACAGAAATAAAGATCAAAATTTATGATTGGATTGAATGTTCTTGGTGATATCTGCACTTTAATCACCTTGTGGTTTTTCCGAGCTTCCTCGAGAGTGTTACTAAAAGTTGCTGGAGTGCCTAGGATTTGCCCTGTGACATCACTGGAAGCTGGCCTGGTAAGGTGAGTGCGTGTGAACTCAGTAACATAACAAAAATAGTACAAGTCAGTTAAAGAGTTCACCAGAATGTTGATAACTCTGTTTCAATTTGGCGGAGAACGTCGCTTGTCTTAGCTTAGGTTTTTAATATATAAATTGAAGAAAAAAAATAACTAGAAATAACTCTTATCAATTAACAATGCTGAAAAACGCCAAAATACGCTGAAGGAAAATTGTGATATTTAATTAAATTTGCCTCCGTCAATTTGCACAGAATTGTGTCTGTAAACAATTATGTTTTTTTAAGACAGTGAACAGACTAAAAATGATATATAAAATAAATAGCTATCTAAGCTGAGATATCATCATGAACACTATTTCAATTAAGCAAAAAAAAAAACAATTATAATAATAAGGCAAAAACAAAAGTGAAATCAATAAATTTACACAGGTAATCAGTATTCAATTATTGACTGACTAACTAAAAATCAGCTAAAGCAAAGGTAATGACACGTTTAAATATAAAAAATAAAGAAACAAAGCTATTATGATCAGGTACCCACCATGGTCAAGAACGGCTTGAGAAGGTGCTTTTTACATATCTGAAATGAAGATAAAACACTTACTTAGGTTGAACAATAACTGTTTAAGCTTAAATCTAATCTCACATATAACCCATTACAACCGATAGCGATATTCGAGAATATTAGACTGGGTCTCCTACACTATAGACGGTTTTAGATATTAACTTCTAAAAATTGCTACCTCGAACTAGAACCTAAATATAAACCCTATAGGCTAATATGATCTCCTCTCTTTTGTAGGATCAAGTCCTATCTTCCCTTTTAAAAAAGCCTTAAGCTCCAAAAATCGATATTCCATATGTCCTACAGGCAAAAACATACCCCACGGCTGAAGACAACGTGGTATATGAAACGGTAGTAGGTAGACACTACAACAGACAACGCTTGTCCATATACCGCCCTAACTGTCAATTTAACTCAAACGATTTGCGAAATAAAATAAGATATCTATAAACGGGATATCAGATATTCACGTGTAATTGACCGTTGCTAATTCACGAATTATCACCTATAATGTTACACGCAAATTGAACGCATAGCATAGCATAGCAGACTTTTGCATATAAGAAGACTTGAAATAAAATCAAATAGCACAAGAAATAAAGAAAATTAACAGCCTACCTTCTCGATCTGGTCGTCAAAATTGCTCTCCTACTTTTGAATCAGAATTGTTTCGTGCAAAAAAAATTGCACCGACCGACGCGCAGTCGTTACAAATGTTTTTTTTTTTTTTACCGCGCAATAACAGGGCATTTCAGAGGTGATTTCAAGCATATGAGCTGCATATTTTTAATTATTTAACATTCTTAAATAATATATTCTACTGCTGTATTTATGTAAATTCAACCATAACATTAATTTTCATTTTACAATAACTAAATAATTATTGACTGACATTTATTTAAAAGACAAAAAATATTTTAGAAGAACTTGATGGGCAACACAAGAATTCATATTTCATCAACAGTTTGATACTGTTTAGTGCGGTGTAGTAATTTCAAGTAAATTAAAGATGAGTTATTATTTTAAACCAAAAATAATTACAAGTGATCTCCGAACAACCTGATGTTACGGAATCGTTAATATTACCGTACACATTGAATAGACGATATTATTTAGGATTTAATTAGGAGCCTTTCGTCACTTTTTGTGACTTGCCATGACCTTCCGTGAGACGAGCACCCTTACGTGGGATGGAATTTCCTTTCTGAACGCCCTTTCTGATGGAGACGTAGCTTAGGAGGAAACGCCTGCAAATCTACTAGATACAAGTAGAATCTACCTATTTTTCTTATAAATGACCTCTTATTACAGCTATTTATCTTTTTGATTAATGAGTTTACTGTTGCAAGAATGTAGGTAGTTTGCTTTCTATATCATATATATTATCGTTATATATCATTTTGAGAAATAAATTAACTGATAAACGACTGT
>MU184913.1:113139-128615 GCA_016904865.1 Pissodes strobi
GATTAAATGAGTTAAAATCTGGAACATTAATGGAGGTAATAGGTAAATAGCAACATTTATATAAGTGAAGGTGCTAAACGTAATAGTTATTCTTCGTTAGTAATAAAATTTAAGGGAAAAAAATGGGTCAGATTAGCTATAGATAAGTAATAAAGTTAAAATCCATTTAAATCTGGGACAGTAATAATGGGAGTAACAAGCTAACTGTTATCTGGTGCAATTTCTTGTAGAACAATTATCCTAAGCTTTAAAATTACTATTATATTTTTCGTTAATCAGATAATTAATATGTTTTCCGGCTCTGCTGAGAACTGAATTATCAGCTTTCATGGAGTCGAATATTATTTGGCTCATACTTCATATGTATTTTGGGACCGCCTCATCGCTTTATATGCTCATAACAAATCGTTTGTCTTCCCTTTCGCTTATAACTACATCTTCTATCTTACGCATATCTTAAACTGCAACTGTTTCTTGTGTAATATCTCTACACCATAACTACTACTACTATTATAATCGGTCAAATGATATCCCGGATCTACGTTTGAGTTATAAATCTGTTCACTAACGACACTAAAATCACATTCTTGAAATATTTTTTTCGTTCATTTAGCGCCATTTAACACTTTTGCAATAACTCTCATCTACCAAAATAAAGAATCGAATTTTGCAACTGATGTTTAGATGACATCAGCTGCCAACTGAATAACCTAACTCTAAATACTAATGCACCTTAAGAAATGAGGTGAGAGAGCCTCAGCGGTACAAACACAGTCGGCTACTGTGAGAGGAGGAGGTGTACCCATATTCTACGGAGTAACTGCAGTGCATACCTGTATAGTCCACGCATGAAGCCTAATGTGTTTATAGATTTATTAGGGTTATATATTCTATAGCTAGACCTGAACATATTTTGAAACATTCCTAAATTTGCGACTTCATGCAGATAAGAAGAGAAGAATAAATTGGATGCAGGTACGTTTAAAAACGACTAATATCTATTACCTGTTTTATTTCAGAACATAGTTGCAACAAGTAAAATTTATAGTTTCGAATTTCTCGGATTTTACAGCACACATGGCTTTAAAGTGACATTAATGGCAATATCGTATGCAAAATTGAAAATAAATAGCAACCCCTTAGATAATCACTTAAATGTAAACAGCAGTCTGTTTGATTAATAATCGTAGCCAATCCTCTTCTACAATGATATTTAAATTGCCCTCGAACAACATCCTTACCTTTAAATTTTCAACATTCCCTTAAAACCCCGACGTTAAACACGAAATCATTCGCGTAAAATTGGTCTCATCACTGCACCTTCATATTCAAATTCTTTCTCTACTTCGAATTTTTTACTGCGTTTTAGAGTGGCGTTATTGCTATGCTGATTCCTACTTTGTTAGAAGGAGTAGGGAATTCGTGAATGGAAAATTAATATCTAGAGAAACGTTTAAGCGTGAAATTTCTTGCAAATGGTGTTTTTATTCTTTCTTTTGGTGTCTATTTATTTATTTATTCAATAAGAGATAATTGTTTGTGTCAATACACGACAATAATGCCGGATACAATAGCATCTCAAACAATAAATTCTACATTACAAAAAAAGTCCTTAAATAAAAACTATGATAACGTCCCACTTCGTAGGCTAATGAAGTTCATTTTTAATCACCCGCGATTGCTCGAGATAATCTATGAGTCGGGAAAGCAACTGTTCTTTCGTTATTAGAAGACATTTGTCCGAATTTCGTGTTAGCATGATGATGAGGGCGATAGAAGTAGCTCAACTTAAAAATTTTGTAATAATTATAGAAATTTTGCTTTGAGAAATTCTACAGATTGCTTAAGAATAACACATAGGACAGTCTTGACGACCAACCTAATGGATTCGATGACATATTAGACAGATTTCGCTAGCCAAACAAATTCGACCGATAACCCTAAGTTATACGTTAACGCATCCACTATTTAACAGTTCCAAATACCCTTTTCGAGCTTTTTTTTACACAAGTAATAAAAATTGAAAAAAATGGCAGTTGACAGTTGATTGATAATATGATCATCGTTGTAAGTTGTAACCAATAAACATAATATGTTAATTTCTGTGGATATGGTCTATATTGCTGTGGAGGATTCATGTTTATCAGACTAATTGCTACCTATTACGTCACCTTAACTGGAGGATTTTTGAATAAGGCCGCTTCGGCTCTGGCTCCAGAGTATAAATAGAACAAGTACTAGTAGTTTAGTGATCATAACAAAGCTGAAAAACCTTAAAGAACTGGAAAATCGTTTTTCAGCTTCGTTAGTTTGGATAACCCAAACTTAAAAGAAATAGAAAATAGTTTTTCAGCCTGGTTAGGGGTCACTAAACTACTAGAACTTGTGCTATTTATACTCTTGGGCCAGAGCTGAAGAGCCTGATTTACAGGGCCGGGTTAGAGTCGTTTGACGCCTTAGGCCATACAAATTTTGGTGCCTATTTTTTTCACTTTCGAAATGAATTTTAAAAAATTGAGCAAGTGATGACACATATTATCAACAAAGTTGTGCCTAAACGTAATCTTGTAAAAATATGCAAGCGGAAATTTGCACCTTTTGTTGAAAAAAAACCTAGATTAATTTAATTGTAATAAATGTATAATCGATGAAATACATGTAAGTACCAAGGGAAAATTATAAAACAAAAAATCGAAGTAGAAACAAACAACTTAGCATTAATATTTATAAAATGTGACATAAATAGAACAATTAACTTAAAATATCATAACTTAATAGAAGTTTGGTAGTTTCCAAAGTTTAAAAAAACTAATCGACTAATCCAGCGAACTAAGCTCCTTATAAATACACACAAACAACTAAAGTACAGGTATTGCTTCTAACAAAAAATTAGCGGCTAAAGGACAACATTCGGCTGCACAGATACCAACTCGGTTCAGAGAATGTGCTGCACAGGGCACATATTTAGCGAGATTATTTTTGTTTTTTATTCTTGCTTGTAATCCGGAATACTGCCCTGACATATTTGTAGCATTGTCGTATGATTGCCCACGACAATTTCCCAATTCTATAGACATGTCTTTTAAACTATCTAAAATAGCTAACTCCATGCTTTCAGCTTTATGTCCTACTTTACTTATAAATGTTATAAATCGCTCCACAGGGGCACCGTTTTCAGGAACGTATCTTAAGACAAAAGTGAGTTGATCTGAATGAAAGATATCTGGTGTTGAATCTACAATGATTGAGTAATACTTTGTGCTTAAAATTTCAGATGAAATTTTTTTTCTTACCCCCAAAGCCATAAGTTTAATAAATTCATCGCAAATTGTTGAGGATAAATAGGACACGTTCCCTTTTCCCTTATTACCTTTATTTTCAATATGATTTTTTTAAAAACGGATCAAATTCTGCTATTAACTCTAATGCCCCCAAGAAGTTGCCATTATTTGTAACACCAAATAATTCGGTACTTCCTCTAAATGCCAACCCCTAGATGATAAATATTTTATTGCTGCGACAACGCGTTTTAAAATATTAATCCAACATTCTTTTTCTACCAGATATTGTTTATGAAGCTCCGAGTCTATTTTTCTCAATACGCTGGATCTGGCAAGGTACGTTTGGGCACATTTGCAATGCTCATTGGAGGTCTCATGAGCAGCAATTCTAAAGATATTTTTCCAGTCACTAAACCCAATTACAAATGGCGAATTACTTTGATTAAATAGTCTGCAAAATAAACAGTATACATTTCCCGTTTTTTGCGAATATAAAAGCCACTCACGGCGTATCATTTCGCCGTTATGCAGCTTTCTAAAAAATATGCTTTTTGAGGCATAACGATTTCTATCTCCATAAATTCTCTTGGATTTATCAAAATCATACGTGGCGATATCTTGTTTTAATGGATTTTTGATTAGGTGATCTATTGAAGTTTTGTTTAAATTCCAAAAAGCCGGATCGTCATCGAACTTTACTACCAATTCCATTTCAGCTGAAGATTCTGTAACTGGTATACTTTTTGTCCTTGATTCACTAGAGTTACTTGATAAACGAACACCCTCGCTAGTATTAAGGCCAAAAGCTACCTTCGTACTCACCTCACGTTCAGAAACATTTATATTTACATTGTCTTCCCGAGCCTGAGTGATTTAGCCTACACCTGAGGTATAGTAATAGGTAACAACTGGTCTGATAAAAATGTTAAATTCTTTGAAACAAAACTGACCACAAGGTTTTTGGACAGATGTTGGTCATAGGACGTAAGATTGATAAATGTGGATAAATTCTTGGACATTGCTGCTTTAGAATCCTCTTATAGTGACAGTGGCTAAGAAGATATATTTATATTACATGTATTTAATATATAGGGATAGGCACAGCAAAAATCAACGTAATTTTCAATTTAAAAGAACTCTCAGAAAATGAATGTCATGTTATTGATAGTACCACTTGAGGAGTATGCAAGCCCACAGAAAACTGATCTGTTACATGTCCAGATTGCATGATTGTCAATTTAAAAGGACCATATGAAGGCAGAAAACGTGAATCGAAATTATGCATTTAATGTGTTGTGAAAAGTTTGGTTTGTCCAGCGATAAGGCATTATGACACAAAGGCGGGTTGACATGGATAGTGAAGTGTCTCGTGTCTCACGCTTTTGTAATATACGGAAGTACCAAATATAAATATTCGTGAAATATGGAAATAGTCCAGTGATCGTATGCTGTTCACACGGCAAATGTGTCATGCTTCAATATGCTTCTTAGAAGGTTGTGCAGTGTTGTGCGAAATTTTAAGATATTATATTATATCACAACTTACCTATCGTACTAACGGAATAATTATCCAGAAAAGGTGTAGACGACGCAGATTGTGAATGAAGGCCCAGAAATGGGTCTGGAGCAACGCATTTTATTGATATTGAATTGAAATATAGATATTCAGGCGATTTTAAAAATACTGTACTAGGGATGGCGGAGGACGACTTTGACTTTCTGTTCGAACAGGTATCAACAACTATACCAAAAAAGATACAAATATGAGGGAAACAAAACCAGCTAAAGTAAAAGTTATAACATCTCTACGGTATGTAGCCACAGGGAATAAATAGCTTTAAAACTTTGGAATTGTTTCTTTATTTCGAATTCAACAATAAGCAAATTCAAGTTCTGGATGCTATAATGGCCTCGTTAGTGGAGTTTATCACCGTAAGTACTAGTAAATGTTAAGAAAACACGTTGCGGTAATAATATTTATTACATTAATATGGTTAGCTGAAATAATATTTTTTTAGTAGCAAGGGAAAGGAAAAAATAAAGCTGTTATAGAAAAAATACACTTTTGCGTTAGCCATTTACCATTAAGCATTTGAAAATGAAATGAAATGAAATGCCAAAATCCGTAACAATTTTCAAAATAAAAAGTTCTTCTACTTAGTTTTAACTTTTTTAAAATAAAAGAGAAAAATAGAAAGTTAGTTGGTTTCTGAGTAACCCTTCATAGCAGCGGCCAGCTCTTTAATCGATGCATCCTGAGTTGAAATTAACCCAAGCTCACACAAATTAACCGAAACTAATCTCAGCTAACTTAATCTTACTTTGTAATAATTGAAATAGTCTTGCTCTAAAAAATAGTGATGAGCGAGACTGGTCTCGGTCTTGCAAAAAAAGCAAGACCAAGGCGAAAACCGAGACCGTCGTTTGATTAGCAAGACCAAGACCAATACAGTTTATGAAAGGACAAGACCAATATCAATACCATGTCCTGGAAGACCAAGACCTTTGTAAGTTACAAGAGTCTTAGGAGACTCTTTCAAATTTCGCACTGTATGATAATATCAAGGGACTGTTTGTAATAATATTTTATTCCTCTATTACCTTTTTAAACTTAAATTGTTTGCATATTATATTAAATTTTATATTTTGCCTGGAATTTACACTAGCTTTGTAAATTAGTGTTTCCGAAATAAACGTATATGTATATTTTTGAATTATATAAAACCATTATCATGTTAGACGTAGCTATCATAAAATTAACATGAAAATATTATATCCGAGTTGACTAGAGGCTTTTACCTAGGGTGCATTTGAAAATAAAAAGGTACTTATAAATAATTAATTCGATTTTTAATTAGTAGATAATTGGTGTTGTACTGGTAAATGTTTGACTATTAGATTTTTAGATTTCAGATTTCAGATTTTTAATTACCGAATGCCCAATGGTAAGAGTGGAACATATGGAAATCAAATTCGAAACAGTCTGAGATTATTTTATTGTTTTGCCTTGCTTATTTTTTTTTTTTAATTTTGCGCCTTGTTTAAAAGCAAGACTTGCAAGACCAAGACCAAGATAGCACATTGTTACATGCTATTTTAGCAGCATGAGAATAGAAGTCAAATAAAGTCAGTTAGGCCACCCTTAATCTCGCATGATTGTCGAAGGACCAGTGCATTTATCGAGCTATTAGAGGAATAAACTGAAACAAGTTATTTATATATGTAATTTCAGTATGTATGAATCATACTAAATGAAACAGTTTGTATTCCATGCAAAATTTAATCCAAAAGGACTTCCTATAAAAGCATAACAGAGCACTTTCGGCCTAAGCCATCATCAGTGTTACCTGAAAAGTAAGTAGAAAAACCACCCATTAGCAGAAGAAAATGGCAGTTGTGAGATCTTTAGGAAGGAAATGATAAAACTGACAATGTTTTATCAGGATTCTGAGAGTGTTTAAAACTTGAAAGGCATTAAATAGGTGTGTAAGTTAAGAATGGTGCTTCTTTTTGTAATTTTTTGTGTAATTTTTTTAAAGAGACGAAGGAAAATGGTAGAGGTTCTTAGACTTACTTGTCATTGGACCTGAAGAGCATAACAACAACAACAAACAACGGTCAAATCACAATTAAAAATTTAAAAGTCACATTTTAAAAGGTTACATGATTAAAAGGACAATGCCCAAAACAACGCTTTTCGTGGAACGACGAAATGTGTAGCACACTCTGGTAACTGCAATGAAAACGCCGGATCCTAAGCAAGTAGTTGTTTCCTAAACCCGCCAGGCGTCGCTGAGATACCCTGCACTGCAGTACGCAGACTCGTGCCTGTCATACGGATGGAGTTGACAGCGACAAAGACGGACGGACGCCATTCGAAATTTGTATTTCAGCGTTTGTTTTGTTGTTTGTGTGTTGGTTCTTGTTTATTTTTCTAAATAATTAGCGAAATGATGTTCAACTGTTGTGTATCTAGTTGCAAAAACTATAACAAAGATGCTCAAATGCATATTTTTCCGAAAGATCGATTGGTAAGTGAAAAATTCCCTTTGCTCCAAAGAGTTAACAATTTTCGACAGAGTATTAATACTTTTAAGGAAAAAGTTCTATTTTTAAATGCCTGACAAGTGCCAAAAGTACGATAAACATCACACATATTTACGTACAATTTATATACCTTTATCTTTATAATTTGCCAAAAGATTTTGTTGTTATTTAACTGAAACTGTGGGTACTCATTGAATAGTTTGAGAAACACTGATCATCTATATCAATAAATCTGTTATTAACAATAATTTCTTATTTTCTTAGCTCTACAGCCTTTGGATAGAAAAGATTGGGAGGAAGATATGAAGATGAAGCCCTTAGACAGGGTTCGCAACTCTTATCGCACCTGTGACATTCACTTCGCATCCTCAGCTCTCTTCATAGCAACTCGTAACAAATCCACACTAAAACAAGATGCAATTCCAACCTTATATCTGGATAAACCTCTAGGGATATGTATGTTAACTATATTATTTTGTTTGTTCATATGAAGAAACATTGAAGAAAATTCAAGCATTTAAAGTTTCAATATTTGTTTCTAGATTCTCCATGTGACAAGGTGGAACATGAAAAAAATGTCGCAGATATGCCTCAGCCTCGGCCTGAACAGACAATTGAGGTGCCGCTTACTTCAGCATCTGTGGAGCCTCCGTAACTCCAGCCTTCAACACCTGTTAAGAGACCTCTTATAAAGTGTGTACACCAGCTAAAATATCAAGTAAGTAGGTACAACACATTTAATGTAAATTATTTTAATAAAAACTGTTCCCTTCATTTGTTGTTTAAATTTATCGACTGAATTAACTTATTTTTTTTTATATTTCTTGAAAAGTAAGTAAGATAGAGAAAAAATGTATAAGAGAAAGATGTTTTAATTTAAAATGCTTAATCTAAAAAAAACTGAAACATAAAAATGCAGTGGTGTATACCATATTCTTACCTTTTTCCAAATAAGTTGCCTTTTGTAACGCCACCGAAACAATTATGGAAAATCTGCTTGTGTCAAAAGATATCTTTTATTATGACTAACTTGCCAAGTTTAATGAAAATGGACCTAGGGGTTTGAACTATGAATAAAAAAGTATATATTTTACTAAACTTCAACTCGAAAAGAAGCTTTAAATCATACAGTTTAGTTTGTCTAAATGCATTAGAGTGAGTACTGTTGTTGAATGAAAGGGTATAGTGTGACACTTTGTAGCATATGAAGCCTTTGCTAACAAATATATATGATTAATTCAATGACATTCATTAAATTGGAGGCTTTTGTATTTCGTGCAAAATCTCTTTATTTAGCAATGCAGAGTACTTTCAGCCTTATGCCATCATCAGTGCTTCTTTGTCACGAACTAGCACAGTCCTGTCGAAACAATCAAAAAAACTTCGACCACACATAGGTTTAAAATTGACATTACAGGGGGGGCTGTTATAGCCCATTTTTCAAATTTCTAAGGAGTATGTGCGGCTACATGTTTAGCGACTTGACCCTTTCTGGACTATAACAGCCCTCTCTTTCTGTGTAATTTGTGATGTAATTTTAATTCCAATGTTTAACCTATGTGTGGTCCAAGATTTTTTTATTGTTTCGACTCGACTGTGCTAGTTCCTGACAAAGAAGCACTGATGATGGCCTGAGGTCGAAAGCGCTTTGCATTGCTAATTAAAAAGATTTTGCACGAAATACAAAAGCCTTCTAAATACATATTTCTACACTAAGAGAATCATCTCACATTTTTTTTTCCTTCCAGGTTTAGGAAAGCATGCCAGTTTGTTGTCATACATAAAAGTACATACAGCGTCAGATTTAACTCCAAGGCAAGATCTTTTCACAAAGTAGCCAGTCAGCTGCGAAAAACTGCCAAAAAAACTGAACCTCAGTTGCACCAGTTTGAAGAAAAAGTTTGGGTTAGATGATGCCTCCTACACTATTGAATTTATATTATATTAATATTGTTATGTTGTATTATTATATATTTGCTGTACTTTCATATGCCATAATCCTGCTATATTTTGGATTGTATTATTTAAAAAAATATCCACAATGAAACGTTTTTTTTTATTTCAAATTAACCCTTAATGCAAAAAATGCTTTGACCAGCAATAAGTTCGATATGCTCTAAATTTTGGCAGAAGCATGTCTGACAAAATTTGGATCATATCGAACAATTAAAATAAATTTTTGCCAATGTAACCGTTTCAAACGTCCCGCCATTCTTATTTAGTTCGTCCTAAACCCGCCGTACGGCGCTGAGTGTTACAAGGATTGGGCTCGTTATACAGAGTTGCCTATCTATTTTTTTTAAGTGTTTTATCTATGATGTGTAGTTAAAGTTGACAGTTTTGCCAAGCAGACTATGAAGCCGCAGGAAGTGAACCGCAAAAAAATTTAGCAGTAAATTTAAATCTTGAAACTAAATGTTAAATTAATACAGACACTTATTCTGAATACAAATGAAATAACTAACATTATAAAGTAAGTCTGGAGAACAGACTGGCTGACACTAAGCTAGATAAGGCCAAAATATATGATCAATGCTATATAAAATAATTCTAGAGCGTAAACGATGATCCAAGAAAGTCATTGTATTAATAAAAAAGAGAGTGCTTACTTGACTGAGTAATAGAATATTTGGAATGAAAACTAAAATATATTTTTTTAATTTATAAAAAAATAGCTGTATTAAAGCCCGACCAAATCTACGATACTACCCCCACCCCTTTGTTGGGTTGCTAAAATTTTTATTTGAAAATTGAAAATAAAAGTTTAGTTAAGGGTATTATAATCAGCCTAGTACATATGGGCAAGACTGACTAGCCCAAACTAACCCACCCAAAGATGAGCTGTGAAGAGATGAAATAAATCAAGTACCCTTGGTGGATAGCTATTAAAGAAGATTAAAGAAAGAAAAACTCAGTAAGTAAGATTTATACAAGTGAGCACAAAATAACTTTAGTTAAGAAGTCTCCTGTGCGACGAATGTATGATCTATTTAGTTTAACCTGAGTATTCAGGCAATGGTTGTTCTGAAGCAGCTCGCTGTTGATGAAATGCTATGTAAGATTTTTGAGTTGGAATGATGGCTAAAACTATGGTTATAATTGCGGAGAACATTTACGCAATTATAACCATAGTTTTAGCACTCATTTCAACTAAAAAATCTTACATAGCATTTCATCAAAAATTTTCAACAGACTGGACTTTTTGGAAGATATTGAGATCAACAGCGAGCTTCTTCACAACAACCATTGCCTGAATACTCGGGTTAATCTAGATAGATCATACATTCCTCTGCACAGGAGACTTCTTAACTAAAGTTATTTTGTGTTCACTTGTATAAATCTTAATTACTGAGCTTTTCTTTCTTTAATTTTACTTTAATAGCTATCCACCAAGAGTACCCGATTTATTGTATCTCTTCACCGCTCATTTTTGAGTGGGGTCAGTCATGCCAATCAACTGCACTGATTATAAATATCCTTAACAAAACTTTTATTTTCAATTTTTAAACAAAAATCTTAGCAACCCAACAAAGGGGGGGGGGGGGCAGTCTCGTAGATTTGGTCGGGCTGATGTCTGCCTTTAATACAGCTATTTTATATAAATAAAAAAAAATTGTCTTTAATTTTCCTTCCAAATATTCTATTACTCAGTTAAGTAAGCACTCTCTTTTTTATTAATACAATGACTTTCTTGGATCATCGTTTATGCTCTAGAATTATTTTATATAACATTGATCATATCTTTTGTCCTCATCTAGCTTAGTGTCAGCTAGTCTGTTCTCTGAACTGACTTTGTAAGGTTAGTTACTTCATTTGTATTCAGAATAACTGAGGAGCTTTCAAGCAAAACCGAATAAATCCACTTTTGATGAAAATTGAGTTAGCGGCGGATACCGATTCAGTTTGTTAAAATACATCATATAAACCAACTATTAACGTGCAAAAACGAATAAATCCTCGTTAATTTCAGGGTTGATATTGACATTTTCGTGCAAAACCGAATAAATCCGCCTTTCGCTCAAAACCGAATAAATCCAAATATATATTTATATTATTTATGTCGAGTGTCCTATTTTACCTAATTAGTAGGTGTGTATTTTGAACAATAGATGGCAACAGCTTATGGAAAAAAGTTGGAAAGCGGCGAAATTGTTGCATTTATGTGTAAATCGAGTTGAAAATAATAAGGAAATGACTCAGGAAGAAGAAGAGATGAGTAATGAGTGTGACTGCTTAGAAGAGGAGTCTGCACTCCATGTTTAATTAACTTTTTGTTATGTAGTTTAAACTTTAAAAGATAGTTATCTATTATTGTTTGCTCTTTGGCTAAATTTTTTTCTTAGAAAAGAATATTACTTTTTTGTTTAATTTGGAAGTAAAGATTTTTTGAGATTTTTTTTCATGGGTTTAAAAGGATAAAAAGCTAATTTCCTTTCATATTTTGTCAACTACACATATTATGTTTTTGTTTGTACTAGTTTAATAATATTTTTATTAATGTTTGCTAATAAAGTTTTGATGTAAATAGGTTCTATATTGTTGTGGAGGATTCATTCTTACCCTGGAATTGATTGCCTTTGGCTCCACAAATGATTGAATTTGGTTTGAATTGTTATAGAGCCACTTCGGCCCAGGCTCAAGTATATAAACTGCACAATTGCAAGTTTAGTTTAATAAAGTTTTGAGCAAAACCGAATAAATCCAGCTGTTTTGAGCAAAACCAAATAAATCCATTTTTGTTTTAGTTCTATTTCTCCAAAATATTATTTTTGAAAATTTATACTGTAGGGAAAGTCTTATTATGATGCCTCTAATACTATTTGGTAACAAGATAAATGAAAAAGCTAGTACCTTTTGCGTAATAGAAAAATCGTCTTTTCCCAAAAATCGTTTATGGTGGATTTATTTGTTTTTGCTCGAAACCTCCTCAACTGTCTGTATTAATTTAACATTTAGTCTCAAGATTTAAATTTACAGCTAAATTTTTTTGCGGTTCACTTCCTGCGGCTTCAAAGTCTGCTTGGCAAGACTGTCAACTTCAACGACACAATTTGTAGTTTCACGAAAAGCGTGGTTTGGGCATTGTCCTTTTAATTATGTTACCTTTTAAAATGTGACTTTTATCTTTTTAATATTGATTTGACTGCTGTTTGTTGATGTTGTTTGTTTACTCTTCCTTGATATGCTCTACAGGTCCAATGACATGTAAGTGTAAAAACCTCTGCCATTTACTTTGTCTCTCTAAAATATTCACACAAAAAATTACAAAAAAGCACCATCCTTAACTTTCATAGCTATTTAATGCATTTCAAGTTTAAAACACTCTCAGAATCATGATATAACATTGTCAATTTTATCATTTTCTTCCTAAAGATCTCGCAATAGCCACGTTCTTCTGCTAATGGGTGGTTCTTCTACCTACTTTTCAGGTAACACTGATGACAGCTTACGCCGAAAGCGCTCTGTTATGCTTTTATACGAAGTCCTTTTGGATTAAATTTTGCATGGAACACAATGTGTTTCATTTAGTATTTAAGTATATAGCGGTGCACTTCAACTAAATCATTTACCTTGCGAATAATTTCCTTTTTCGGCGGTAATATACCTTAAAAGAGTTGTTGGTGGCCTACGGACGAGTGTAATATAATGCATTTCGGAACGTTTAATGAAAAGGGTTATTCTTGGAACGTTGTCAGATGTTTAATTGGCAAAGCGGTTGCACTGTGAATTTGACTTGGTTACAATTCAAGCCAACAGGAAAATACATGATTAATTGATATGTTGCCTTTGTTTTGATATTAAACGACTGTTATTCGCTTTCGCTTTAAAAGTACGCAGTCAGAATGTGTTATAAATGCATATATTCACTAACTTGTCAACGTCGCTCGATTCGTTTTGCGAGTGTTTCAGCAAGGTAAAACCGATCCTAGCTTAAGGTACGTTTAGGTCCGATTCCGATTGATCACCGATTTATGCGTCGAATAGATTTGGTGTTACGAGTTTTAAATGGCCGTCGTTCGGAATGCATTGGTTTCTGTTTGTGTGTCAATGATGGATTTATCGTTGGATTTCTTTGTTCTGCCAGCAGGACATAATATCACACAGCCTTAAGGACGTTTCATTGCATATTGCAGATGTTGGTAGATTTGGCGACAATCCGCTGGTGTATTTTTACGTTGGATACAGGACAGTGTAAGCGGGCCTGTGGGCCGAGTTTTTTCTAGCTTTAAACATTAAATTTCACGACCTAGGTAGTCGTTTTTGATCAGGTTTCATTCTCTTTCTTCAGAAAACCCTCAAAGGAGGTAGTGCGTCCGCCTGATAAAAAGTTTAAGAATATGTAATCCACCCTAACGGGGCTTATACTTGTTTCGGATATAAAGTGGCATAGTTGCTGGGTCGCTGTAGTTTATGGCTTCACCGTGGATTGGTTGGTTTTTGCCTGAGAGTCAAGATTTTTGGTTAGTAACTTGTCACGTGCAGTGGACTCTGGAACAAAGTACGCCATTTCCTTCCTCGAGGAAAGCATGTAGAAAAGAGCGTTTGCTCCCCAATTCGTCATTACCATCGAAAAACCCTACGTAGTTAGGGTTTTTTCCTGGGAGCCATTTTTGACGAGAGCCAGCTTTCCTGAGAGCTATAATTTTATGGCTAGAGCTCTTTTGGCCTGGAGTTATTTGTATTTGGAGCTACTGTTGCTTGGAGCCAGCTTTGCTTGGAGAGAGTTTAAGTAGCTAACCAAGAAGCTACCAGTCAATACAGTTGGTTGTGTTTCATTGGTACCGGCTGTAGCCACAGAGGTATGGGGATTACCTCAAATACCACTGAGAGTTTTATGGGTCCCAAGGTGCATAGTAGTAGTCCACGTGCAGAAGGCGGGAGGTGATATCGGCGACGACTAGTAAAGAAAGGTTTTAGGTATATTTGTGATCTTTTCGACATAATGTTATTGGCGGATTATTGATATTTTCAGGGTGCTTTTATTTCTTTCTGCGAAGCAATGATATACTTATTCTTGGAACCGATTAGGTGTAAGCAAAGCTTACCAATGCCTAAAATAACTGCTATATTTACCAGTGTGATTCGATTAATGCTCATAGTTCTTTTATGCTATATTTCATAATTCTTACAAATTAATTTTACATAGCGGTATCTCATAAACTGGATCTTAAGGTTTATTCATGTACAACTGCGACAACTATACCATGGTACACGCGCAACGGAGTTAATAGTAATAAGTATTATGACAATAGATACCTAATGGATATTGCGCATATTTTTAATTAGTTCGAATTGTTTTTTTTTTGATCTTCCGAAATAATTTATTACGTCATACTGTTACCTCTGATATCATCTAGTTCAATATTCGTGAGCATATATAAAATTTTTAATTGTTTCCAATTCAGCTATTTTACCTGTTTTTATATTTATATCATTTTGTTTATTGAAAGAAACATATGACAACACATTATCGTTTAACCTAACGAAGGCCAATAAATTTAAACCTGCACGAACGTGACCATCTTTTATTTGCTCTGGAATACCTTTTATACATTGCTAACACATTTAAAAGGCTTTTTTTACGCGCAACAACATTAGTTGGCAAGACCGAGACCAAGACTCTATGTTCAAAAGGAAAACCAAGACCAAGATTATGCAAGTCTCGGACTTGGTCTTGCTTTGTTCATCACTACTAAAGAACCAACTAATCCAAACGCCCCGATCAAGCTATACCCATGGCGATCAAAATAGCAAATTATGTATAATATAATTTTAAATACTTCTTTTCTAGTCTCGCCCTGAACAGTGAACCGTAACTCAAATGCCTCGGTCCACCTATACCCAAGCCGGTCAAAATAAAACTCCGTAATTGAAAAGAATTTTCAATTCGAAGAATTTTCCAATCGAAAAACTTTCCATTGCGAGAGTTGCTTTCTAATAATTGTATTTTGAAGAGCTGTAGACAATGACATGTTAAACAATATTCATGAAGTAAAGCATTTTCTTCAAATCGTTCAAATGGTATGTCAACAAATTTGAGGAACGCGTGGAATTTTTAAACGAACAAGGGAAAACATGAGAAATGCATTGAAAAATCTGTAGAGGGGTAACTTTTTAGCATTTCTTGTAATTTTGTTAGCTATTTTT
>MU184913.1:128625-140930 GCA_016904865.1 Pissodes strobi
AATTCAAGATTCATAAATAGTTAGCACTGTCCCTGATTTTAGCTTTTTGGAAAGATGTTATACCTTCAGTGAATTTGCTTCATCGAATGGAAGTACTTGTAGCTTGTAGAAATTACGTTTTCATCCAGAAACCTGCTCTCGGCAAATTATCACTAGTATCATTACAAATTGTGTAAATATATATAGAACATATTTACACAATTTGTAATGATACTAGTGATAATTTGCCGAGAGCAGGATTCTGGATGAAAACCTACAAGCTATAAGTACTTCCAAATTCGATGAAGCAAATTCACTGAAGGTATAACAACTTTCCAAAAAGCTAAAATCAGAGACAGTGCTAACTATTTATGAATCTTGAATTGCGCGATATGTAGGATACTTTATCAAAAACAAATTAACTTATTTTTAAGACAGTCCAACCAGTCATATCATATTATCTACATATTTACGTACGCTTTAATCAATTTACCCATAACTTACCATTTGTTAAAGTCTCTTTCACCACCTACCTAATTAATTAAAATTGGTCCAATATTGAAGAATTTCTGCTATAACTGATATAATACATTTTTGAAACATCATGCATCTGTTGTGGAGGATTCATTTTTACCTTGAAATTGATTGCCTCTGGCTCCACAAATAATTACGCTTATTTTGAATTGGTATAGAGCCTCTTCGGCTCTGGCTCCAATATTTAAACTGCACAAGTGCTAGTTTAGTGACTCTAATGAAGTACCTACGTCTACGTTTCAACAAAAATCATTAAATTCTTCCTAAGCGAATAACACCAAATTATAGATATATAAAACTTCAAAAACAAATAAATTTACCAAATAACACCTAAATATCACACTAAAGACCAGTTACCAGTAATTAAATATGGCACTATAATTGTCATCTTGTCAAAGTCATTTCAAAGATTGACAATCTGCAAGACCTTTTTACTGTTTTAGTGTATTTGCTAACCATTTTCATTTTTAGTTCCCTTCTTGATAACGATAGCAGACTTGCCTATCGAAACGTAGACGTAGGTAATTTATTAGGGTCACTAAACTAGCACTTGTGCAATTTACATCCTGGAGCCAGAGCCGAAGAGGCTCTATACCAATTCAAAATAAGCGTAATCATTTGTGGAGCCAAAGGCAATCAATTTCAAGGTAATTACAAATTGTGTTGCATAAAGAAGCTCTGCTACTTATGAATGAAATGTACTAGTAAGTAATGGGTTTATTACGAAACAATGTCTATTGGTCAGAAATTGAATAAGATCATATTATACCCGATTACTAGTGTGCGCATGTTCTCTTCATTGAGGTATATTTTTGAATTCTTTATAGCTCTTTGGTCACGTTTTATAAATATCATTTTTCTTATGAGTTGTGCTGTGTTTCATTGAAGGTTAATTTTTGTATTAAATACACTCAGAGTTCACAATACACTTGAACTACTTGACTCGTTGTCGTTGGAAATTATCTTTCCAGACAGATTTATCATAAATTCGACTTTTGGTACTGTGGGTAGGCAACCCCTGACGTTCACGAACATGTGCACAGCAAAACTCACGTTTGGGTTAAATAGAAGCATAGGCTAGGACCCAGCGAACATGTGCTCTGCTGGGAACTAGTTTTTAAGTGAGACGCAAAGTCCAGTCTGCAGAACTGATGATTCGCTAACGTATCTATATATAATAAAATGTGTTGATCGTTGCACGTTTAAGGTTCATAATCGCTCGCGTTGAC
The DNA here is from genome assembly GCA_016904865.1 of Pissodes strobi. Classification (NCBI taxonomy): domain Eukaryota; kingdom Metazoa; phylum Arthropoda; class Insecta; order Coleoptera; family Curculionidae; genus Pissodes; species Pissodes strobi. The sequence goes on from MU184913.1 coordinate 130,368, forward strand.
TTCTTGCGTTGTTTATAGTTCTTTAATATTAACATAATATTTTCAAAGTTCACGTTCAAACTTAAGGCAGGGTGATATTTATTTACTAGTTTATGCCTTTTAGTAGTTCACAATATATTATTAATATGCTCCTCATGGCAATAAAGAGTCTAATAAATAGGCGCACATAAATGCTGTGCAATACCACGTTATATACGACACTAAATCTCACATGAAGTCCTCATTATTGATGAGGGCAAACAATGATTTGGAGGTAGATTGACTCGTATTTTAGAAACCATACCTAAACGTGTGTGGTAATCTGATCTGAAATGTAATATAGACTAAGGTTTGACAGTCTAATAACTAGTTAATCGACGGTTCATCAAACTCAAGAATACTTGGCGCTCTTGGGTTTCCACAGCCAGTAGGATCCACGATAGAAAGGCATGGGATTTGGGAAGCTGAGGGATTATTAAAAAAGAAATCGAATGATGGGTTTATGCATCTCGAAATTTGAATATCTCGACAATTTTTGATTTAGCTTCTTCTCATACGAGCCTTTCACGTAATGCATCTATACAATTGAGTCTGTGATTATGCTCATGTTTAAATTGTACAATGTACACAGAGCCACTCGGGGAGTAATGGATCGTCAAAACTTGTTTTCGAAATGGGATTATACCTTTTGATAATGAGGATGAATTGCGCAGGTCCGTCAATATTCCTGTGGCATTTATATTCTATTTTGAAAATATTTCTCTCTTACTTCTCCTTTCCCCTCGATTCTATTGTTTGTTTTATAGTCCAAGCTTTTTTCGTAATATTTTGTAAACCTTTCATTCAAACCTTCACCGCTTGCAGTTGGTCCGCCATTAGGTACTTCCGACCACGAACTTATTACAGCGGCTTGTGAATTGCACTTCTATATGTAGAAGGATCCACCATTGCCCCGCAAAATCAAATCTGGCATTACAATTCCGCAAACTGGGACGATCTAAGGGAGTTCTACCTAGATTTTCCTTGGCTCGACGTCTGCTTTGGCACTAACGACCCGACAGTCTGTCGCGAAGAGATTACGCAAGTAATCTCCTCAGGAATGGAAGCATACATTCAAATTCCATCAAGTTACCGTCAAGAAGAAAACCCCGGTTCGACAGAAGATACAAAAAAGCTGCAGGTAAGAAAAACTAAGCCTACAAGTATTGGCAGCAAAATCAGACTGCTGAAAATCGCAATTATTTTGTCGAAGCGAGAAACGAATGCAAACGTGTGATCGACGAAACTAAGGACACACACAATCAAAGGATCAGGAATAAACTTTTACAGTGCCCAGTGGCTCCAGGAATTTCTGGTCGGTAGCAAAGGCAGTAAGTTATAACTTTACAAAAACGACTCTTCCACCTTTGGCAGACGAACGTGTGATCACGACGATTACTGCCAAGAAAAACGCGAAAGGGTTGGTCAAAATGTTTTCATCGCACTCCGCCTTAGACGTCCCCCAAGGCAAGGCTCTCCCCACCATATCGAACATCAACACTACCATAGCAAAAGTCATCACCGTGATATTTGTAAAATCCTTAAAGAACTAGATACGCAAAAGGAATCAGGACAGAACAGGACGAAATACCTACCATCGTGTTAAAGAACTGCGCCAATATACTAACACCCGTTTTGCCAGGCTTTTTTCTTACGGAAAAGGGATTTACCCATCCTCTTGGAAAGTTGCTCGAGTGCAACCTGTTCTTAAAAAAAAAACAAGAAAACCACGCTCTCAAACTATCGCCCAATTACCTTGCTTCCAATAATTTCCAAAGGCAGTCTCCGTGTAGTCAATCAGTAACTACTTAAGTACCTCGAGAACAACAGAATAATCAGCGATAATCAATACGGCTTTCGCAAAGAGAGATCGACAGCAGATAGATTGGCCTATATCATTCATATATGGAGTAGGGCAATTATTGAGAACTACGAAGAGTCTCGAGCTATTACGTTGGATATTTCACCATTCACCATTAACGCGGGCGTACCTCAAGGCGCAATACTTTCACCAACTCTGTTCCTCATCTATGTTAATGACCTGCTGACAGAAACGAATAATCTTGTTTACAGTTTTGCAGATGACAGTACCCTTGTCTCCCAATTTAGATCAGAAAAACCTTTACCAGCGACTGAGAATAATCACCGCAGATACAAGCAGATTACAGCAATTAAGCAAGACCTGGAGAAAGTTCACACTTGGGGTGACAGAAATTTGGTTCAGTTTAGTGAAGCAAAGACCCAAGCAGCCACGTTTACCAAGAGGGCCAATACGGCGGGCCTTGACATCATTATGGCAGAATCAATCGAACTGCTGGGTGACTCGGTCAATAGCAATATGTTATGGTATGACCACGTTGCTAACATTGCAAAATCAGCCTCCTAGAAGTTTGGTGCCCTATTTCGCAACAAAAAAACGGTATACACCGCAGCAGTTGCTCTACAAAGGGCAAATAAGACCGTACTTAGAATATTGTTCACACATCTGGGGTGCTGCACGAAAGCACACTCTAAAGGATTCTATGCAGAAGAGAGCTGTGCGTCTTGTCGGCGACCCAGAGTTGACCCGGAATCTGGATAGTCTGAAACACCGCAGACATGTGGCCGAGATGTCCCTGTTTTACAGATACTTTCGCGGCAGGATTTAGCCTGCCTCTCCCCGCCCCTCACAACGCTTGTCAGACCGTCACGACAGACTGCAAGAGCGCACCAGTTCATCTTACAATGGAAACACCTAGAACAACGCTTTACAAGAACTCCTTGGTCTGGCGCACTGCATCACTGTGGAAATCACTCCCAGGGCATCTGTCATAATATTTTGTAACTATTCCATTTAAATAAATACACTTTTCACCATTTTCTATCTAGCAGTACAATCACTAATATTTAATGAACCCGTATTAAGTAGATCAATATGCGCGGAATTAATGCAGAGGACGCTGTTAAAACATGCGTAAAATTTAAGCTTTCTATGAATAAAAATCTCGCAATAGGTAATAAACATTTACTTCGAGCTGTGTTTTGGACAAAAAATAATAATAAAAAAAATTGATATCTCGAAAACCGATAGGAATTCCTAAAAGTGACAGTTAATGTGCAGAGTGAATGTGAATTCCTATTGGTTTAATTAAGATCCATAAGAGGACTGTGATATGGATGTACTTTTGCACAATCCAATGTCTCGTTTTCCTTATACGACATTATTCCTTATACGACATTATTCCTTATACTACCATCGACCGTGAATCACCCTGTATAGGATAACGTGGAGTATCAGGTGAGATAGCGCATTATTTGTATTATATTAATTCCTTACCTCAACATCAAACTTTTGTATATTTTTATCCTTATCACATCGTAAATGATAACTTTCATCGGAAAGTTTTCTGGCAATATTCTTATTCTTTCCATACTATTTCTTATACACACCTATGGTCGGTACTTTATACTGAACAACCAACCGAACTCACAGTCTCACAGATCAATATTGTCTGCCCTGCCCTTGGGAAATATTGAGGAGAAATCAGTGTCTACAGAACACAAAAAAGACTAATAATTTATTTAGATGCAACGTGGTTTGATTCCCATGACACCCCAGACAATGGAACGCACGATTCTAGCGATAAGAGTGTAACACGAGTACCGTCAGCATATTTACGTTCCCTATACCTTGTCGCAACCGGTTGCAGACACAGTCTAGGAAACGTAATGCGCACCGAAGCACTACGCTCCCTATACCGTGTGTGCAACTTGTGCACATTATTATGGTTTTGCATGGCCCTCCGCTCGCTTCGCTCGCTACGGGGGCTCAATCAACAAGAACTAACCGAAACTAACCCAAGGCTAACCCAAAAGAAGATAAAAATACTTTTACAAACATAATATTAAACAAATAACAAAAACACCGACGGGAATCGAATCCTACTGAAACACCAGAGCATTGCACACACGGTATAGGGAGGGATCGTAGTGCTTCGGTGCATTACGTTTCCTAGACTGTGTCTGCAACCGGTTGCACACACGGTATATGGAACGTAAAAATGCGTGCCGTCAAACCACGGTAAAAGAGTAACAATTTTATATGCTAGATCTGAAAACGGGTTTGTGCCAAATGTTTTGTCTCTCTAATACAAACACCATAGAGATTAGAGACTCTTGTGTTGAGTATCATGATGAAATAACAGCGGAGCTATTTGAAGATTGGTTTAGAACTGAATTATTGCCTAATATTCCGCCAAATGGTGTTTTGTTATGGATAACGCCAGCTATCATAGTAGACAATTAAACAAAGCACCTTGTTCAAACCATCCAAAAGCCAAAAATCATGACTATATTATGTACAATAATGATATATATTTTCATGAAAAGCCAAAAATCAAGACTATATGTACGATAATGTTATATAAATATTTTCATGAAAATTGTATAAAAGAAAAGAGTTATTGGAAGTGCCTAAAGGTTAATATATTGAAAAACTATATCATTGCGATGAACTTGCGGAAATTATGGGTTACACAATATTGCCATTCTATAATCAGTCCCATTGAGCAAATATGGCACCAACATAATGCAGGAATTCGTCGTAATAATATTTCACCTACACTTAATTCTAGTTTATTAGCTTTGATTGATAGTGAAGCGAAAAAAAATCCACAATTTAACTGGAAAAATTGTGTAAAATATGAAAAGGAAACAGAAAAAGGTACCTAGAGAAAAGTCGGGCAAGACGAGGTAGGCGGGCAAAACGGGATTTCACATTTAAAACTACACCACTAACGACATCTATACGTTATTAGGTTAATTACATTCCTTACAGTGCCCATGATTGTTTTAATAGAGTTTGAAGCCGTCAGCAGTGTTGCCATTTGTAGCGACTTATCACGAAAATAGCGACTTTTTGATTACTTTGAGACGTAGCGGCGATTTACAAAAGCAAGCCTATTTGTAGCGACTTTTTCGAATTAAGTTAGGAAGTTTTGTTAATCATTGTTTTACGATTTGCAATTATCGTATTTATCTTGATATTCAAATTATAATATTAATGACCGAGAGCCACTGTCATGTCTGCTCTATCGGCTCGGCTCAGATTAGATCGCATCAGTTGTGGTCCGGGGTGCATATTTGTACATACCCGAGGAGTTATCCACTCGCGAAGTTGCGGCTGCGCTTCGGTCGCTCGTAAATACCAGACGGATGGTGACGATATGTCTGGTATTTACTGTACCAAATTACGTATTATTACAATATGGCTTCATGATTCAATCAATCTGCCGCAAGAGCTGTCGTGGTCGAGAGGTTTTAAATATTATATTTCTAAACAGTTTTTTTCTTTATTTTGGGTACGTCTTGGGTTAGTTTGGGTTAGCATCTGGTTAGCCTCCTTTTTCGAGCCCCCGTAGCGAGCGGTAGCGAGCGGAGGGCCATGCGAAAAGTGAAATATTACTGAAACTAACGACTAGGCAGTCTTGTAAACAACTGACGCGTTAGTCTGACACCTCTGTTATTACGACTGAACTTCGTAAGATAACGAGTCAGGTATTTACGAATATGCGTCCGAGGTCCGGGACTTCTCCGAAATCGATCGGTAATTTGTGTGTTCGTCTGCCTAAATGCAATTTAGTGCATTTACCTTCTGCTATGGGTAGTATACTTTATACCAACTGCTAATCAATTTTTAACTAATGCATGATAATCAAAATACTACAATGATTGGTTTTGTCTTTTGACCAAGGTTTTTCTTATTGGATAGTGACTAATTAAATTAGTTTTTGTTGTGTTGTGTGTTCTGATGTTAGTTTTAGTGAAAACACTATTAGAGATCTATTTCGTTTTCTCCTACGTTTTTATTAATTTTTCCCTTCCAATTTTATGCAGCAAAATAAAACAATCCTATTCTGTAAAAAACACAACACCTATTTGTTTTTCTTAGTCTACGTCAGAAGAAAGTAGCAACAAAGTAGGGATTTTTCACACCAGGTTGTAGCGATTTTTGGCTTTGCCACTCTGGAAACATTGGCCGTAAGTACAAATAGATCTGCAGAAGTAGGTGCAGTGACTTTTTTATGTGAAATATAACCGCGGTCGGACATTCTAAGCTAGGTAATTATCTGTTTATGTATTTTAACGCAATTATGTGATAATATTCGTAAAGTACACTATTTTAAGCTTAACATGTCATAACTTTCATTAAGAATACAATAAGTTACTAATTTTTATTTTGTAATTTTTATAAAGGTATATATGCATGTTGGGCCAAATGGGGCATGCCAAAATGTGGTAACCCTTTCTGCCCTACTTTTTTTTAAGTTCTGCCTCTTATTCTCATTGTTAATAATAAATGTTTTCATTGTTTTTAGATGGTGTTTAAGTACAAACGTAGCACCAATAGGCAGAGTTAATCAAAAATAAGCATGCAGGAAGCTGTAAAAGCTGTAGTTAGAGGTGTAATGGGATACCATCGTGCATCTATTCAATTTATTGATCCGCAAACATAAACAGATTATGCTGGCAGGAACGTCAAACTGGTGAGAGCAGTTTGATTATGGGGAGTGACGCCTCCGCCATTCCGAGTTGCCACGGGATGTGTCTCATCAAATCACATTGTCCTGGTGACAGCAGCTTGATTCCAGGGAGTGACCCCCCCCCCCATCTGAGTTGTCACGGGATGTTGCCCATCAAATCCCACTGTCTTCCCCCAGGCTGGAGAACACCAAAGTACAAAGTCTGGAGCTGATCAATGACAGTTTGTGACATGAGGGGCTGCATTGTATTATTAGCTGGCAGGAGGGTGAAACAGGTGAGAGCAGTTTGATTACGGGGATTGGCAAACCCCCCCCCCCCCCGACCGATAGAGCTTACCAAACATTTTTTTCAACACTAGCTACCACTTTTGACTCAATACAGGTTTATCACCCTAGTTCAGAAATCCTGACCAGTACACAATTACAGTTGCTGCTGCGTAAAGATCACGCAAGTAATCTCCTCAGGAATGGAATCATACATCCCAAATTCCATCAAGTTACCATCAAAAGGAAAGCCCTGGTTCGATAGAAGATGCAAAGAGCTGTGGGTAGGAAACAGCAAGGATCAGGAATAAACTTTTGCAATGCACCCGTGTCTCCAGGAATTTCTAGTCGGCAGCAAATGTAGTAAGTAACAACTTTACAGAAACGTCTCTCCCACCTTTGACAGACGAACGTGGCATTACGGCGACTACAGCCAAGGTAAAAGTAAACATACTCGCCAAAATGTTTTCTTCGCACTCTACTTTAGACGTCCCCCAAGGCAAGATTCTCCCCACCATATCGAACATCAAGGCTACATGGAACAGTGTTATTTGTAAAATCCTTAAGGAACTAGATACGCAAAATGCATCAGGACCGGACGGAATACCTACCATCGTGTTAAAGAACTGCGCCAACGAACTAACACCCGTTTTTTCCAGGCTTTTTTCTCTGTCTTACGGAAAAGGGATTTACCCATCTTCTTCGAAAGTCGCTCGAGTGCAACCTGTTCCAAGAAAAGGCAAGGAAACCACGCCCTCAAACTATCGCCCAATTCCCTTGCTTCCAATAATCTCCGACGTCATGGAACGAGTAGTCAATCAGCAACTACTGAAGTACCTCGAGAACAACAAAATAATCAGCGATAATCAGTACGGCATTCGCAAAGAGAGATCGACCGGAGATATATTGGCCTATGCCACTCATATATGGAGTAGGGCAATTGAGAACTACAGAGAGTCTCGAGCGATTGCGCTGGGTATTATTTCAAGGGCATTCGACAGAGTTTGTAATAACGGACTGCTCAACAAACTACCGTCCTTCGGACTGCCAGCCTCTCTCTGCTGCTGGCTTGCTAGTTTCCTTAAGAGCCGATCTCTGCTCGTTGCAGTCGATGGGCACATTTCGGACACATTGATCATCAACGCGGGTGTACCTCAGGGCGCAATTCTTTCACCAACTCTGTTCCTCATCTGTATTAATGACCTGCTGACCGAAACAAATAATCCTGTTTACAGTTTTGCAGATGACAGTACCCTTGTCACCGCAGACAAGAGCAGATTACAGCAATTAATCAAGATCTGGCGAAAGTTCAAACTTATGGCGATCGAAATTTGGTCCAGTTCAATGCAGCAAAGACCCAAGTAGTCACGTTTACCAAGAGGGCCAATACAGCGGGCCCTGACATCACTATAGCAGGATCTACCATTCCTTCATCTCCGTCAATCGGACTGCTGGGTGTCTCGGTCAACAGCAATATGTCCTGGCATGACCATGTTGCTAACATCGCAATATCAGCCTCACAGAAGCTTGGTGCGCTATTTCGCAGCAAAAAAGTCTATACACCGCAGCAGTTGATCTTGCTCTTAAAAGCGCAAATAAAACCGTGCTTAGAATATTGCTCACATGTCTGGGGTACCGCACCAAAGCACACCCTAAAGCTGCTGGATTTTATTCAGAAGAAAGCCGTGCGTCTCGTCGGCGACCCTCGTCTTTGACCCGGAATCTAGATAGTCTGGAACACCGCAGACATATAGTCGAGATATCTCTGTTTTACAGATACTTTCACGGCAGTTGTTCCCAGGATTTGGTTCGCCTCATCCTGCCCCTGGCAGCTCCTGTCAGACGGTCACGATACACAGCAATAGTGCACCAGTTCGTCGTACAACTGGAAACACCTAGAACATTGCTTTACAAGAACTCCTTTGTCTGGCGCACTGCATCACTGTGGAACTCACTCCCATGACATCTGTTTCCCACTAATTACAACTTACAAATATTTAAGAGCCGTGTCAGTCAACATATTCGAACACACGCCGCTCGTCGAGCGCCATGGGGTCTCCCTTTAGTGTGTGTGCCACTGCCATAAAAAAACAACTCTGGAACGATACGTCAAAAGACGAAAAAGTAGTCCAAATGAGGAGAATGTTTCAACTACTTTGTGTAGATATAAAGTCGTTTTTACACTGCTGCAAGAAGAAATTGCAAGTTACTTGCGAGATATGGAGGGACGATTATTCGGACTAACCATGACTGAATTCAGAAAATTCGCCTTTTAGTTATTAGAGTTAAACAGTATTGATCATCGTTTTAGTAAAACTGCCCAAATTGCTGGAAAAGTTGGATGCAGGGCTTCCTGAAAAGATATCCGGAATTATTAATTAGGAAACCAGAATCTACTTCAGGAATGCGCGCAAGGGTTTCAACAAGGTTGCTGTTTTAAATTTTTCACCCTTCTAAAAGGATTGGTCGAAAATCAATAATATCCCAGCACAGCAGATATACAACGTCGATGAAACTGGCGTCATAGTAGTTTCCAAAGCAGCTTCTAAAATTATTGCAATAATAGGTAAACGCCAAGTAGGTGCTTTGATATCAGGAGAGAGAGGCGAATTGGTAACTACAGACATATGTTTCTCTGCGGCAGGTTCCTACATGCCTCCTATGTTAACAGGGCTTTTTGGATGGATTGACACCTGGAGCATGGGTATGTGGAAATATTTTTTAAATGGTTTAAAAAATTTCTTGAATTTTTCAAGGCCCAAAAACGCACCTTCTTTTCACACTCGGGCACTCTTCACATACCACAAATATGAACCACATAAATAATGCAAGATATAATGGCGTAGTTCTTCTGTGTTCTCCGCCTCACAGCCACTTGACGTAGCATTTATGAAGCCTTTAAGTGCTTATTTCGAGGACGAAGTAAGAATGTGGCTTGGTACCAAGCCCTACCCTGGCCGGGTAGCTACTTTGCACCAACTGTCTGCATTATTTAGCGCTGCTTTCATAAGAGCAGCTAGAATGCCAACTGCTATAAATGGCTTTAGAAAAACCGGAATATGTCCTGTGAATGCAAGTGTTTCTTTCTGATTCCGATTTTTTACCATCCGCTGCTACCGAAATTGAGCAGCTACTAGTATCTCCATATCTTCTCTCCGTTTCGTTATATGTCCAAAATATCGTAGTATATTTTGGTTAATAATTGTGGTGGGCCTAGTCGTGATATTGAGTTCTGCTAATATTGAGTTATTTGTGCGGTGTGATGTCCAAGGTATACGCAGCATTCTGCGATAGACCCACATTTCAAAGGCCAATACACGTTGGTAGTCTGACTTTTTGATGGTCCAAGTTTCAGCAGCGTAAGTGGCGATGGGAAAGACAAGCGCCCGTACGAGACATAATTTGGTGTTCTTACTTATGTCAGTGTTTTTCCAGGTTTTAGTAAGCTTGGCCATTGCTGATCTGGCCATTGTAAGGCGTCGACGTTTCTTTTCCGCACCCTCCACTGTTCGTGACTACATAACCTATGTAGTTGAAACGAGTCACCACTTCATATCCTGCGACATTTCGTATCTCTAGTTGGTTATTTCTGAAACTGTCGATGATCATAACTTTGATTTTCTGTGCGTTGATTTTGAGCCCATACTCTCTGCTAACAGTGCCTAATCTATTCATGATCTGTTCAAGTTCTTGTGTTGAGAAAGCTTGAATTAGGGTATCGTCAGTATAGCGAATATTGCTGATTTTTCGGCCTCCGACT
>MU184913.1:158557-184528 GCA_016904865.1 Pissodes strobi
GTCACTTAGGAAATTGGAAAAAAAATTAGAAATAAATTCAATTTCGAAATAATTGATCTAGTAGGCGATGAATCATTTGTCATCATGTACTGCTGTATCATGTACTCTAAATTTAACATTCAATAACGAATCAAAAGCCTTGTTTCGGTTTTTATGATTTATTAAGAAAAAAAAAAACAATTTCAAATTTTCAACGAAGTTCGACTTATTGCTATTCGAAACTAAAATAATTAATAAAACTTAACATAAACAAAAAATATATAAAAATTAGTAACGTGTAGTCTCTCCCCTTGCATTAATGACTGCTTGAAGTCGTGGAGGCATACTCTGAATCAAGTTAAGTATCACATTCTGGTCGATGTTATTCCACTCGTGCAATAACAACTCTTTCAGCTCCTGGGAAGTCCTCGGGGCTGGTGTGTGCCTTCGGATACGTCATCCTACTTCATCCCAGACATGTTCAATAGGTTTCATGTCTGGACTGAGTGCTGGCCAATCAAATCGTCTAATTCCTGCCTGATCCAGATAATCTCGGACTATCCTGGCTGCGTGGGGTCTAGCATTATCATGCATGAAAATGCCATGTTCGCCCATAGTAATCATAAAAGGCATCACATGGTCTTTGAGAATTTCTGTAATGTACCTGTGAGATGTTAGGGAGCCATTCTGTATGAAGACCAACTCTGTATGGGCTTGTGCAGTGATTCCTTCCCAAACCATAACCGAACCACCGCCAAATGGAAGACGCGCGTCAATACAAAATGAGCCATATCTTTTTCCTGGTCTTCTCCATACTCGTCGACGTCCGTCTGAGCCATTGAGGCAAAAACGTGACTCATCTGAAAACAGTACCTTGCTTCAATCATCATCATTACTTGTTAAATGATTTCGGCCAAAAGCCAAACTTCCGATGCCGCCGTTGCAATGGTGGCCCTGTAGCCATTCTTTTACAAGACAATACATTACTACGAAGCCTTCTTCTAACGGTCCATTCGCTAAAATTAACATTTCTAACCTCTTGAAGTCGATTTCGCAAAAAAACCTCAGAAGCTGTTCTATTTCCCAAACTTGTGGACACCAAAAACCAGTCATCTCCTTGCGTGGTGACTCTTTGTCTCCCAGCTCCCGGTCTTCTGGTTATCAAGCCAGTCTCCTGATAGAGTTGATACACATTTCGTACAGCACATAGGCTTTTGCCAATAATTCTGGCAGTTTCACGTTTTCCCCTACCATCTTGTATCAATGATACAATTCTTGCCACAACAACAGGATCTAAGGGCATTATGAGCTGGTAAAAATATACTACAAACAGTATACCTTACAAATGACAAGTATTAGAGAGAGAAATCAACACTGGACTAAGAAATAAGCAACGATATTATAAATTTGTAATTGGACGGAATTCACGTTATATCTTAAAAGTCGTAAATACAGTGACAATTCGACAAGATAACACAATATGACAAATAATATTACTCGGGAAACAATTGGTTCACCACCTACTAGACTAATTATTTCGAAATTGAATTTATTTCTAAATTTTTTTCCAATTTCCTTAGAGACCTAAATTTTTTGCTCGCCAGTGTATATATATGTTTTCACGGATGGTGGAAAATGTATAAATAATATTCCGGGACTCCGGGTTTATCTTGAACTTCTTCATCTTCACGACATTTCGCCAGAATCGCATCTGGCATTATCAAGTATTGGTCGCTCCGCTTCTGCGCTCGACCCCGAACTGATGCTGGGATTCATGTGAGTCTGCTTTATAGACTGACGTCTGCGCAGATTGTGACGTGGCATAGACTCGGCCTCGGTTGGTTAAATTTTTCTTGCTTCGGCAATATTCTGGTTGGTTTGTTCAGGGGAGCTAAGGTGATTTTCTTCAATCGTGTAAAAAGATTTCGAAATATTTTGGGATGCTAAGAGCGACGTTTCGCTTATCGGGCTGTTCGTCCTTTTCGATTTCTAAAGTTTTTCTGATTATGCGAGTTTTGTAGTGGTCCACTGTGGCTACTTGTCTATGTCAATTGAGTGTCCTGTTGTTAAGTGGTGTTGATAGAGCGCTGCTGTAGTCTGCTTCGTTCTAATGTTTTTCTTTTGCTCCTGCTTTCTAGTTGAAATTTGTCTATTTGTCTGCCCTATGTATGATATTTGACAGTCCTCGCATGGTATGCTGTACACTCCTTTGTTCTCAATTTTTACTTTGTCCTTTGGATTTCCAAGTACTTGTGCTAAGGTTCGCTGTGGCTTAAAATTTGGCTTGAGTTGATGCTTCCTTAGGCTTCTGTCGACTTTGTCAGTGACTCCCTTTCTATATAGAAGTATGGCTTTTTGCATGTTCTATTCTTCGTTGCTTTCATTTCTCCTTGTTTGTTTTTGATGATTAATTGCCTGTTGTTTCCAGAGTAGCCATTTTGTTTAAGGGTATTTGTTGTTAGTTTTATTTCCTATTGCCATTGGATAGGTGTTGTTAGGCGAGAGAACCGAGGTATCAATGTACTTGCCCCGGATTTGTCAAGGATGTTGATCGATGGGAATCGGCGTTTAGATATCTGTTGGTATGGATTGGTTTCCTATAGATGGTATAATTTTGGGTTTTAGTCCGGCATTTTGGTGATATGGAGGTCTAGGAAAGGCAGCTTCTCATTATTTTCTACTTCTAGTGTGAATTGGATTCTGCTGTGAATTTGGTTTAGATTGACCAGGAAAGTGTCCAACTGTTTTCTACCATGGGGCCATATGATGAATATCTCATCTACGTAGCGGTTCCATAGCGTGGGTTTGAAGGCTGCGTTTCGTAGAGCGTATCTTTCGAAATACGCCACATTCATTCATTCAGTGTACTTACTCGACTGAGGGTATCTATTATCTGGTGATGACTTGCCCAATTCCTTGCCACTGATACCATTTTTGGTCTCGTTTTTATGTTGCTTGTCCTGTAGCTATCACAAGCTATGGGCTCTTTGAATTTGATAACTTCTGGGAAACACTTGATAGAAATGGCTTGTGCTTCCAGATCACGCATTTATCGCATAGAAGGCCTTCGTTATCGTCAGATACTGCTTTTTCTTGCATGTTGGAATTATTGCAGTTTCTCGATTCATACATGTTTACTTTAATTTCAGTTTTTAATTTTTTATTTTTAAATTTAAATTCTGCAAACCGCGCAACGATTTTTTTTTTGGTTCTCATAATAGCTGAACCGCTGAAAATCGCAATTATTTTATGGAAGCGAGAAACAAATGCAAACCTGTGATCGACGAAACTAAGGACAAACACAATCAAATGATCAGGAATAAACTTTTGCAATGCCCCAGACAGACGAACGTGGCATCACGGCTACTACAACCAAGGAAAAAGCAAACTTGTTCGCCATCATAACCGGTCTCTAACCTTAGACGTCCCCCAAGGCAAGGCTCTTCCCACCGTATCGAACATCAACACAACCATGGCACAAGTAAAGTTTCATCACCGTGATATTCGTAGAACCGTTAAAGAACTGGATATGCATCAGGACCGGACGGAATACCTGCCATTGTGTTAAAGAACTGCGTCAACGAACACTCGTTTTTTCCAGGTGTTTTCCCTGTCTTAAGGAAAAAGAATTTACCCATCTTCTTGAAAAGTCGCTCGAGTGCAGCCTGTTCCAAAAAAAAACAAGAAAACCACGCCCACACACTATCGCCCAATTGCATTGCTTCTAATGTCATGGAACGTGTAGTCAATCAGCAACCACGCAAGTACCTCGAAACAACAGAATAATCAGCGATAATCACTCGATATGTCGCTTATATATGGAGTAGGGCAATTGAGTACTACGGAGAGTCTCGAGCGATTGCGTTGGATATTTCGAAGGCCTTCGACAGAGTTTAGCATAACGGACTGCTTAACAAACTGCCGTCCTTCAGACTACCAGCCTCTCTCTGCAGCTGGCTTGCCAGTTTCATTAAGAACCGATTTCTGCATGTTGCAGTTGATGGTCGCACCTCACACACATTCACCATTAACGCTGGCATGCCTTAGGGCGCACTAGTTTCACCATCTCTGATCCTCATCTATATTAATGACCTGCTGACCGAGACGAATAATCCTGTTTACAGTTCTGCAGATGACAGTACCCTTGTCTCCCAATTTAGATCAGAAAAACTTTACCTGCGACTGAGACTTATCACCGCACACAGGAGCAGATTACAGCAAAGAGAAAACTTAGGCCACGGCACATATAACAACCAGCAATATTACTCGACCTGTCAGGCGAAAAATGAAATTTGACCTTGCTAATGTCAGTTGGGTAGGAAAAGTCAGGGCTGGATTTGAAATATATATAAGTATGATTTTCCTTTAACAGAGCCGTAATATGAAATTTCAAATATCAATGGGTTATGAAATATATGTATACCTTATTGTATGAGCAGGAAATCTAATGAAATTCTTCTTGGAAGAATATCTCTGGTTTGTACAAGTTCTTTTTGCTTAAACACCATGGTTTTTTGCATTACACAATGTCATAAACAACGTTCGTCTCTCACAATGTCAATTATTTGACAAATACACGCCTATGGTTTCGATTTAACTCCAATAGCAATAATATAAACCAGTCGTAAAAACACGACGCCGCTGGAGGCAGTTTGACGGATTTCCTACCAAGGAATAACTTGTGCGCGGACTTGCGCAGATGCGAAAAAAAGAAGAAGTGATATTGCTGGTTGTTATATGTGCCGTGCTTAGGCGCTATACAAATACAAATGACAACCAAGTTAAAATGGTTTAATTCAATCACTTGAAATATATGGGGCTGAATTGAGTAATAGCAGAGCTTTAAATTGAGATGACATTTACCTTTATTTCTATATAAAAAGCATTGAAAATAGCGCTTAACCTCCATTTTCAAAATAAACTTTGCAAATTTTGAATTCCTCTAAATTTGTCCGAAGCATCTCAGCTAGTTTGGGTTAGTGATAATATTATAATAATCCTTAACCACAGTTTTTCACTGCCCTCTAAGTTAAGAATGATAGTCATCTTAGGATTTATTTTAATGCTTAGAAATGCTTCTTTTAGATAAAATACTATTTGACCGCATTTTTTATTTTTAAAAATGGCTTTAGCCGACATTTTCAAAATCTACCTAGCCGTTGCTTGATTTCAAACTGTTAAATCACTTATGTATTTATTTCCAATTTCCTCACATTATCTCATTGGTATGAAAATGAGCAGGATGCGATTTTTGTCCCTTCTCAAAACTATGAATAGTATTGGAGATGGCATTTGGAAGCACCTTTTTGATTGAGAAAATAAACTGCTCGTCAAAAAAAACGACGCACCTAGTTTTTTGGACAATATTTGAAAGCTCGTTATTGGAAACCTACTCAACCGATTTTAAAAAACTTTGGAAATTCTGAATAGTTGATTCTTTGGCTCTTACGTCTAATTTTTGTAATAAGATATTTTGCACCTAACATATACTACAGGGTGTTAAAGAAAGAGATGTTTTTTTTACAAAATTTCAAGTTATCCCCATTTATGGGGTAGTTGAGATTGATAGTCGTAATACCTCTCTTTACCTACAGTTAGGTAATACCTCGGGACGTATTTGAGATTTTGTGGATATCTTGGCTAACTACGATTATATGGTAATTTTTCGAAAATTGTCGTTATTTTCCAGTTTAGTCCCAATAATGAACAAACTACGGAGGTATCCATGAATTGTGAACACGACGTCTTACGGTAGGTCATATGCTACCAGCTTATGTACGTTACGTGATCCATAAAACCAGAAAGTTCAGATTAAGGGATATGTTTTACACAAAATATTGCACGAATATTACTAAATGGTCCCTAGAATACCTAAGAATTGAAATGATGGGTGGGTACTTAAATAGGATCCTCTGTTAAAAAATGAATTCTTTTATTACCATTTTACTTTTTCAATCACCCTGTATATTCAAAGGTAATTTCGAGTGTAATTTGAACGGTTGTAAGAGACAAAAACTCGTTTGCATATTTATGGTAACGTTACACGAAGTAATATCCTTATTTTACCATATTTTGACAACTTATCACTTATTTATCACCAAAAAACAAAAACCATTTTGAGAAAATACCCCGTTCTTAATAATCCATGGTATTAAGGTCGCATTTTAAGTTTACAAGTATAATTTTCTTTGGTTTGAATTTCTATTTTGAATTTTCAAAAAAAAAATATTTTGTGTAAAACATATCCCATAATTTGAACTTTCTGGTTTACTGGATCACGTGACGTACATAAACTGGTAGCATATGATCTACCGTAAGACGCCGTGTTCACAATTCGTCGATACCTTCCGTAGTTTGCTCATTATTGTGACTAAACTGCAAAATATCGACGATTTTCGAAAAATTGCCATATAATCGTAGTTAGCCAAGATATCCACAAAATCTCAAAAACGTCCCGAGGTATTACCTAACTGTAAGTAAAGAGAGGTATTACGACTATCAATCTCAACTACCCCATAAATGGGGATAACTTGCAGTTTTGTAAAAAGAACATCTCTTTCTTTAACACCCTGTAGTATATGTTAGGTGCTAATTATCTTATTCCAAAAATTAGACATAAGAACCAAATAATCAACTATTCAGAATTTCCAAAGTTTTTTAGAATCGGTTCAGTAGGTTTCCAGTAACGAGCTTTCAAATATTGTCCAAAAAACTAGGTGCGTCGTTTTTTTTGACGAGCAGTTTAGTTCAAAATGGTGCCAGCTGACATTTGAAGAATCTACTCGGCAAGTGTTTACCTAAAAAGTAATATTTAATGAATAATTTATCAACTTCACCCTGTCCTGGATGGTACGAAAATTAGAATGGGGTGAATTTCGCACCATACACGTTTCAAAACAATGAGTGGTCGCTATTTTGACACAGTTTAAGTAGAAAGATCCCAAATTTTGAGGATAATCATCGGAATCGGGCCTTTATAATAAAAATCTACTCCTGTCTTTTCGCCGTCAACTTGTATTTGTTGGGATTTGGAACCTAACCATGTTAGCATCAACTTAATCGGTTGATCGAGCGTGACTAGTGGAATTCCAGGATTGATTGGTTTCTTTCGCTCCGTTTGATTAAGCAAACAGTTAGTATAAAAAAGAGTTAGCTAGATTTTAAGTTTAGTTTTAATCATCTCCTGATCATGCTAACATGGTTAGCGAAACCCGCGTCGAGTGCAATAATTCTGTTTCGGTATTGTGGATAAAACTCCGTTTTAGAGTATTGTAATTTTTAATTGACCACTTATTTAACTCTTACAAATATCGCAATAGTATCCCAATTGATATAAAAATTAGTGTGGAAGTAACCTTTAGCCTCTAATTGAATTAAAAATTTTGAGTCATATTATATAGGCACTAAGATTCAATTCAAGAGAAAGTTATTTGTATTTTTATAGGTATTTTGAATAACTGGATATAGAAATTGAGAAAAGGGAGATTAAAGATGAGACAAGGGAATACATAATATGTTACGCTTAAAAGCTCGGAAAATAAATCTAAGGAATTGGACAAACTTTCTTAAATTTTCACATAAATCTGTAACGAGATACAAACTTTGGAGAAGAATATCAAAATTTAATCAATCTTGCAGATCACAAAATAAAGAACAGGAACAATCCCGCGTATTATTTGGTTTTATATTGTTCGCAATTCATTAAGAATAAATCATATTTTCCTTAGGGCGTCTTTCCGAAGGAATTAATATACATATGACTCGAAAGTAATGCCACTTTTAGCGAAACCCCCGTCGAGTGCAATAATTCTGTTTCGGTACTGTGGATAAAACTCCGTTTTAAAGTATTGTAATTTTTAATTGACCACTTATTTAACTCTTACAAATTTCGGAATAGCATCCCAATTGATATAAAAATTAGCAGTGTGGAAGTAGCATCTAATTGAATTAAAAATTTAGAGCCATATTACATAGGCACTAAGATTCGATTCAAGAGAAAATAATCTGTATTTTTATAGGTACTTTGAATAATTTGATATAGAAATTAGGAAAAGGGAGATTAAAGATGAGACAAGGGAATACATAATATGTTGCGTTTAAAAGCTCGGAAAATAAACCTAAGGAATTGGACAAAGTTTCTTAAATTTTCACATAAATCTGTAACGAGATACAAAACTTTCGATAAGAATATCAAAATTTAATCAATCTTGCAGATCACAAAATAAAGAACAGGAACAATCCCGCGTATTATTTAGTTCTATATTGTTTGCATTTCATTAAGATTAAATCGTATTTTACTTAGGGCGTCTTTCCGAAGGAATTAATATACATATGACTCTAAACTAATGCCACTTACAAGCAGCGTTTGCCGGGAATATCGCTCCAACTTTACTCGTAAAATACGCCAATAGGCGTTAAAATCGGGTCACAAAACAGTTTAACGGCAGTAGTTTCCCGGATGTAACAAAATTTCGACTTTAAGTGTTTTAATTTCTTTAAGTTATTAATATATACAATCACAGAATTTTAGTATGTGATATTTAAAACTTGTCTCATTAACATTAAAATTTGTCGGAAGTATATATATTTTCAATTTTCTGTCGCAGTATACAGTTTAAATCTAAAACATGGGTAAATATACTCTGCGAGGGTGTATATAGACGTTGTAGCATATATGGTATATTACATTCCAGTTGGCATGTAACTTGCCTTTTTGAAACACCATGTTTATATTAAAATTAAAGCATGTGTAAAAGCTGACGAAATCAAACCACTTTTGTTCGGATTATTTCTAAATTCAAAAATAATAGAGATAGTTCCATTTAAAGAGTTATCTGGATCACCCTGTATACTAGGGTGGGTCGATTTAATATTTTTTACTCCAAAATGCGTGTAGCTAAAAAAGTTCTGATTGAGTCTAGTAAGTTTGATTAGAAACATTAGAATATTAAGACCCCCCAGAAGGCAAAAGGAATCAGGGATGTGCTTATGTGTTACCTATTTTGCCAAAAAAAGTGTTTTACTATCGTAATATATTTAGATCCCCTTAGTTTAATAATAAATCAAAGTAGTATTTTATGTTTGTTAGCTTAAGAGCAGCTTTATGCTTATTTTTACCATAAAATATACAATATCTCAGAAACCACGGTGAGATGGCTGCTACCGAGTTGCATCCCTTCCCTCCTGAGCATTTTTTGTAGAAATTTTTTTTTTCTAATTTTTATTAGTTTTCTAGTTTGAACTGTGCATTAAACTTTAACATGGTGTTTCTGGCTGTTATAGGTGCACATATCCAACCTCTGTGTTACTAACACCACATACTGCCAAAGACGCTTCTGTCACTAATTTGACACCTCTTTCAGCAGCCTACGTGGGCAAGGTAACTTCCATAGGTTCCCCTCTGGAAAATTACCTGTTTTAATTATTAATTATTGAATTTCTCCATCAGTTAACTGTTTTATCATTGGAGGCTCTGTACTTCTTCATTCTTACAAATTTATTAAATCAAGATAGGGTCATAGCCTAAAGAAGAATAGCCGCGACACTCGGCTCGTTTAGCGGGGTACGGAATAAAATTTTCTCCCTGAAGCTCACTGAAGCGAGGACACTACGCAGTTGGAACTTGATGTCAATCATACGCGCTTACCTGGGCCGGACTGCAATAAATTTTCATAGGAATTAAAATTGAAAAAGATTTGTTATTTGGGTAAATAAACTACCTATCGTTATGTGTATATATCTTTTTGTTTGTATGTTATGTGCATATATTGTTTTGTTTGTATGTTATATAAATAAGTTAATGTTTACGTGTCAAAATGGGAAAAGGACGGCAGAGTTGTGCAGCTATGGGATGTATAAACAGTTATAATAATTGTTTCCACAGTTTTTTTTTCATTTCTCAAAGATGATAGAATATATTTGTATTTATATTTCATACATATTACGTGTCAGATTGAATACAAAGCTAAATGACTTGGGGGAAACATATTGATTTTGTTAACCAGTGCTAGTGTCTAGTTTTTCCAGTTAAATGATAATACGAAACGAATGCAAATGGACTGTATTAACATTAAAATGGTTCTGATTTCCTAATATAGGGCCTCAAATCGTGAAAAACTACAAGCTACATTTGCCACATGACGCCATACGCGTCAGAGCTCGTGTTAGTTTGTTTATTTAAACTTAAATTTGATCATAAGGTATCGGAATAGGTTCAAATGACTAAAATAAATTAGTACTAACTAAAACTAACCGAAAGTTAGTTGAACGACTAACCAAAGCTAGCCAAAAGTAACCAAAAACACCAAAACAGGTTAAAACGTATTGAAACAGGTTGCAAAATTAAAGTAAGTTAAAACTAACCAAAACGAAACGAATTTAAGCGACTAACCAAAAACATTAAATTTGATTAAAACGTATCGGAACCGATTCAAATGACTAAAATAAATTGGAACTAACTAAAAGTAACCGAAAGTTGATTGAATGACTACCCAAAAGCAACTAATAGCATCAAAACGGGCTAAAACGTATCGGAACAGATTAAAAATGTTAAAGTAAATTAAAATTAACCGAATATTGGCAAGTAACCAAAAACATTAAAATTGGTGATAACGTATCGGAACAGGTTCCAATAACTAAAATAAATTAAAACTAACTGAAATTAACCGAAAGTTGGTTGAACGACAGTAAGTTGAAACTAACCAAACCTAACCGAATTTTGAGGACTAACTAAAATTAACCAAACACATTTAAATTTGTTATAATGTATCGGTACCGGTTCAAATGACTAGAATAAATTGGAACTTAGTGAAATTTACCGTAGGTTGACTGAATGACTAACCAAAAGTAACTAAAAGCACCAAAACGATCTAATACGTATCGGAACGGATTAAAAATACTAAAGTAAATTAAAAATAGCCCAAATTAGTCAAATTTTGGCGATGAACCAAAAGTAACCAAAAACTTTAAAATGGGTTATAACGTATTGGAACCAATTCAAATAATTAAAATAAATTAAAACTAACTGAAATTAACCGAAGTCGATTGAGCGACTAACCAAAAGCACCAAAAAGGGCTAAAGCGTATCGTAACAGATTAAAAATATTAAAGTAAATTGAAACTAACAGAAATTAACCTAATTTTGGCGACTAACTTAAATTAATTGAAATCATTTAAATTGGTTATAACGTATCGGAACCGGTTCAAATAACTAAAATAAATTGGAACTAATTGAAAGTAACCAAAATTTGATTGAAAGACTAACCAAAATAAACCAAAAGTATCTAAAAGCACCAAAACGGGCTAAAACGTATCGGAATAGTTTAAAGTATTGAAGTTAAAATTAACCCAGATTAACTCACTTTTTGCGACTAACCTAAACTGGTAATAACGTATCGGAACCAAAAATAATCGAAAGTTTATTGAACGACCCAATTTTGGCGACTAACCAGAACTAACCAAAAACATTAAAATTGGTTATAATGTATTGGTACCGCTTCAAATGACTAAAATAAATTAAAACCAAACGACAGCTGATTGGACTCACCCAAACTAACCAAAACTAATAAAAAATAAGCAAAATCACCAAAATTTAAAGAGCCCAAAAATAATCGAAAATTAATAATATGGATATATTCATAAAATATATATGAATACACATTTTATAGAAATAACATGTTTTTAATTTTTTTATTCGTCTTACAACCATTTCATCATTTAGCCATGTTGATTTTAGTTTGTCAATATTTTTGAGTTAACATATTTCAATATAAAAGTGTCCCAAAAGAGCGGGACATATTTTCCGATTGTCGAATTCTTCTAAAAATTCTAGATATATTTCATGTAGCATGTCGAATAGCATTCCTTACATTTAAATGCAACTGTTTTCAAACAGTAACTTTGAAATTGTTGTAACTTTAAACCCCTTTAGAATTTGATCGGTTTAACTTGGAGCGAAACGATTTGCATCTTCTTATCTTAGTTATTTAGTATCTATCTAGAGATACCAAATTTTCGGTTTGGTGGGGAGTATTTTCCAGGTTGTGGTTATGTGGAAGATAAGAAAGTTCAAAACATTTCGTTTGACAATAAACAGTTCGGATTCTACAATAAAGGTGTAAGTCTCAAAAACATTGTTTTTGCTGGTTATTTTTCGTAAAACTCGATCGTTATCCAGATAATATATCCATTATTTCAGATTGCATCAGCACCTTGTACATGTTGCACCAATTTAGCGTAATTGTGCACTTCATGCATAAACTAGTTCGTGAACTATAGCCAGATCAAAAATTTACTTTAATTTCAGCATCTGTACAATTAATGAAATGAAAAAGCTGTTACGAAAAAATAGGCAAAATCGTACAAAATACGTTTATAAAATTGTGCAGGTTGCTAAAAACCTATATAAAAGAAACATTTTACTTTCTTATATAAGATCTTTTTTAAGCTTAAAAGAGAACAACTAGCTAAATCAAAATTTTCAAAATTATTATTACAGATCTTCACAAGTTCATCTAAAACCAATGTATAGGATCTTGTTAATATTTGATTATTATTTTGGAGCTTATATTCTATTATAGTTATATTCATTTCAGTTTATTTCAATTTCCATTTAATATGTGTGTTATAACGTTAAAAAATAAATAATTTTCTACATAAATGAGTTGTTTTATTGATCGTAATTTATCAGAATAATATGTAACTCAATTATATTATTCTTTAGGTAAATGTATTTTCTTTCAAGAATGCAGTACTTACTACAAGTAATCTACATTCGGCATTCTTAATTTCATTTCAAAAGACATTTTTAAATATTTCTTTCAGGTGTAATACTTAAATAAATATCCGGCTCTCTTTATGCAGTTTTTTTGGATCATGAAAAAAATTCCTTATTCTCTACTCGAAATAAGCAGTATTTTACAAATCATATATTTTGTAGCGGAAGTTTAAATAAAATAATAGGGAAGAGTATGAGTAACAATTTTAGTATACAAGTCAAAAAATTTGAGTACGGCTCACTTCACTAAAGATTGCGGTGAATGTTGACGTCAAGTTAGATTTATTTATTTCCTCCCCACTACACAGTGATAAAGTTGGTCCTCGCTTATCAAAGGTGCCGCGCTTAAGTTTCGCAGCTATACCTATTCTTCTTTAGGCTATGATAGGGTTGCGCTTCAAATAATCTATATGTTGTTCTTTAAATTAATAATATTGTCAGAAACAGTAATTCGTGACGCTACGCCTCGCCTGCCTTGGCTGGTGTGTAGATTATGTACCTAACTCAGTTTACGGATCGATCTACGTCAGATGAGAAGAAATGATAAAGAAGGCACTTCGGTAAAACAATAACAATATCTATTGGTCAAAACTTAATGAATTTACACTTTACCCAATTACTAAAACACGCATGTGCTTTTAGTTTATCTTAATTTCACTCAGTACTTTAAGGCACTGTAATTATTTAGCATTTAAAATCACTTGTCTTTAAATTCTGGCAGATCTATCGTAGATTCGACTTGGGTGATTTAGACGGGTATCCCGAAGAATGTGAGCTACACCTCATGAGTAAGGTTTGGGGATTAGGATGTCGGTAGAAAACCAAAGCCTACTTTCCTGTGAATTGCAGGCAATGGTTAAAGCATGAAGTCTGCACACACGTGCTTCGCCCGGGGCGGCGGCGTATTGGCCTTCGGAACCGCTACAGTGAACGGCCAATGCAGGCTATATCTCACATGAGTCTCGCGGTAATCCAGTAGGTGCCGCGCGTAGACTCGGCATGGCCGAGTGACGCTCTAGCTCCCGTTTGTGGAGCCCCGCCACGATTCGAGCTTCCCCAGAATATTTTTTTGTTGGCCGAAATTGGGAAGCAGATTCCCTGTGATAACCAGAGGCCGCTTCCGGGTCTAACATTAATTCCTCAGGGTCCCCAATATACTCGCTAGAAGTTAGCGGTGGACTCTGGGTTAAAGCTATCTAATCCTCTGATCTATCTCGATTGAGCTTAAGCACCAGCTCATCCACATTTGGGTGCTTTTGGTGCGCGGTTGGCGTCGACTGAGGGGTTCGGAAAGTCATTTTGACTTCTACGTCTTAAGATATTATAACAATATTTAACTCTTTAAATTATTTATATCACGGGATGCCAAGTCGTTATTGAGTCGACTACTCGCTATTTAAAAGAGTTCTGATGCACACAACGTCCAACCTGTAAACTGATCTCATTGACAGTCCGGGGGAACGAAGGTGGGCCCATCAAAGCCTTCCCCGCTATCCAAGGGAAATTGTAGATAGCAGCCACCACAGAACGTCAGCAACAGGCTGAATTAAATTCATCACAAGGTTAGCGGGCAATAAATTTGTCTTCGGCAAGAAATTTAGAACACCCTATAGATGCATAGGAGTTCCACTTGTTTCCAAATGTCTTCCCTTCGTTTCGCTATTTCATACTTTGTAACTAGGTTCGGCCGTTTTCGCGGCTACCAGAATATGACCGAAACAGTGATAGAGAAGAGATTTATAACGGCAGAGGCTCGAGATGTCTTTCTATCCAAGAGACATATCATTCTGTCTCATTATATTCCATACTTAATCTTCTTTGTGTCCCTTCGATGAAAAAGAAAAGAGGTTATGTTATGGTATTCGTTGATGTTATGTTGAGATCTAATTAATTTAGATTTATTTATTAAGAATTTTCGGAATAATACAGTGGAATATCGGGTGAAAGATAATCATAAAATAAACTGAAAGTAAGCATTTAATTTTTGTTGGTCAAAAGTTAACTTAATCCATTTGGGTCCCATATGTGTTGTGATGCCATTGGCAACCTCAAGAATGCAACGACTTACTGCTTGTTGGCTTGACGATAATAAAAATTCTTCTACAGTACCTGAAAACAAATAAAATATTGTTTTTAATTTTAAAATAAACCTGTTGTTCGTATATAATTAAGTACATAATTATCATCACATTTACATTTAAAAAATGTACCTTAAAAACCTAAAATATCGACAAATAAAATGTATAATATTTCACTGAAAACCACTAGGGCTTCTTCTTTTATTGGAATTATAAGTTTTCTGTGAAGTCGTGTAAATAGTTCAAAATATATCCTATGTTTACCCTTAAATTTATTGAACAACAACAACAAAGCTTATAAACTAATATACCTTCATCCTACATACCTCTTTGATAACTGCCAATTGCAAAAAAGCTTAAGGCCGTTAGAATTCATATTTGGTGAGAGATTCATGTACACGTTTGTTCATCATCTATGTGAGGAATTAGCTGTGTGAATAACTAGGCCACTAGGTCCTTATTTGGATGGAAAAGTTCAATGAAGAGTCTATCATGTATGCTGATTGGATCACTAATACTCCTCAGTACCCATGCATTCTTGCAATGTTTTCGATTTCGTCTACAAGAAATCTTTGCACTGGTAACATTTTTCACAATATAAAGCTGAAGCTGAATTTATAAACTTAAACTTGATTAAGATATTAAACAAAATAATTTACAAAAATAATCAAAAAGTCAGGCTAATGTAAATCGAGATTCAAGTGTCCTCGCTCATTGCCTATATCCTTATCGCTTTCCTTAAAAATAAAAGATACCTAGTGCCGCTCCGGGATCTACTGGCTTTTAAATTTATTTCATTTTTGATTAACTTTTGAGTTATTCGTTGTTCTGTACGTCAATGTACAAAATCAGCTTGCTTAATATGTGTCCACAATTCACTGGATAAGCCTTATAGATATGCTAAGAGAGTTCAGCTCTAATCTAGTATTTTTGGAAAGAAAAACAATTTTTATTTTAATTTTTTTCCCCAGTGGACAATTACGAAATAATGACTTAAGATATTTTAATTAATATCTAACACGTATTAGTGTCTTTAGTTTTTTGGGGCTTCTCGCACCGCACGCGACATTTTCAAAGTGCGTTCGAAGTCTTAAAGGTACTGGAAGCCGGATTCCGTATGAATTTAACAAGGATCGCACTAAAGTCACCTTTTGGGCACGTCCGGCGCTCGTCGTGAGCTCTTGGTTATGATTACCTTAAGGGGAGTCATACGGAAGTTGCTCAAGTGGGGCTTTTAAAAAATCGTTGTTTCTTGAGACTTTTTGAGGGGTGTTAGATATGTGTTGTATGTCAATCCGTTGGCAACTTGAATGAGGTGTAAGTCAGGGGCGTCAGGGGGGACTTGTGATAGATAACTTCTGCCTACGGTTTCACGATCTACTTCAAGAAGAAGACAATGGTCGAAGAAAAGCACAGTAATGTGAAGACAGAAACGTGGTCGTACTAGGACCGGACCAGCCCACCTTCTTCTCAAGGGGTAGGCACAGCCCGGACATTCTGGGCATCACAAACGTATAATGATGTGTGTTAATCTAAGTCTTTGAAGATTCAGCCTAAGAACCAAAAAGGCCACTAGCTGGCTTAGATACCAGAGTAGCATCAAAGAGACCATCGAAATAAGACGTATAGTATAATGCGCAGCAGCTAGAATTAGAAGTAGGAAACTTGGAAAATAACATCATCCAGGCTTTTAATAATAGTACTACTATAGAATATCTCTCCAACAGCCGAAGACATGACGATCTCTCTGATGGGACTAAAAACATGATTCGAGCAAACAGCAGGAGACTAGGGCGAATGCATGGAAGAACACGCAGAGAAGACGACAGAATCTCACTAAATCGACATAGTAGCATCTTAAAGAGCCAAAATCAAGGCTCATAGATATAAATCCTGGCAAAGAAGAATTAGAGAGCTAAACGTCGTAAATAAATCAGCCTGGCAGATGCAGCGAACACTCAGCAATACCAAAACTTTTATTCCGCTTATGCGCGGGATAGGATAATTGGTTTATGCGGATGCAGAGAATGCGGAACTATTTGCCAAAACTATGCAAAACCAAGGCAGATTAAACTAACATCCTGATGAGGATGACAAACTACACGAAGAAGTCAAAGAAAAAGCGCCTTCACTCACAGCCTAGATGTGATGTACCAACCTCAGCAGGTTTGCAAACATCGTAAAAAGGCCGGAGATCAAAAAAAGCACCAGGCGCTGACAAAATCAGCAACTTGATTTTTAGCCCCTAGAGCATTTTTTTACTCAATATTAACACGCGATATCACCATCACCGCAAATTTTATTGTATGCTGATGATACAATGATACAATTTGCGCACACCGACATGGAGAGAATAAGCAATGTGCTCCAGGAGGCAACAGGTCATAAAAGCCACTTCATTAAATTATGGAGTCAACTGTCGTTCGTCACCTAAATCCTCGATTATTAAATTAATTTCCAATGATGAAGACCTCCAAAAGTGCATCAAGCTAGAGTTTCAACAAAAGACCAAACTTTTGCACACACTCTAAAGATATACTCCGCCAGAATTTTCAGTAGGACAATGATTTTTCCATTGCAATGTAAGCTCCCAAATACGGTTTTCGTAGTAAGTCATGTCACCTGGAGCATATTGTAGGAGACTTATTCACTGAATTAGCTGGTTTAGACAATTTTGATCCACGCTAAGTTCGTTTAAATTAGCTTGAGGTAACTCAATTCCGATTCTTTCATGACACACAGCAAGTAACTCCTCCCAAGGTTCAATAAGTTTGCCGATAGGACCTGAAAATGATAGGGGGTATTGTGGTTTTTCCATCCAAATATCGAAACACCTGCTGCAGTTTAATTGCATGTAATGGCACATTTAAGATGTAAATCCTAGCAAACGTATTACACCATAGTGAGACTGTATCATCGCAGCCTACAGCAATAAGCTCAGTAAATGACAATCAAGCTTCTGCAATAATATGCAAAATTGTTAAAGCTATTGTAGTATAATTTTCAGATTTTACATATCTTGTATAGTCGCCAGGTAGCGACTTCAATAATATTAAGTATATGTTCTTTTATAATAGCTTTCCTATACGATTATCTCCATGTTTTTCAATGTGACAATGAAAATAGAATGCTTGAAAAGTAGCACTATCTTTTATTGCGTATTTTGTAAATTTGAAGTCGTCCTTATTTTCTTTGACGATGTGTTTTACACTTATATATTACATAAGACTTGTCATTCCAACATCTTCAAAAACTGCACTAGCTATCATTACTCCTTTTCTATCGATAATCCAGCCGTCTATCGCTTTTGCTAATGCAGGAAGTTTAATTGTTATTTTTGCTGTAAAAAATAACGGCTGTCGTGCAAAGTCTAGATGAATCTGTTCTGCCTTTGCTTTAAAATTTGAGTTGTTCTAGTGTCCACTTTCAATCTTGTTTTTTTTTTCTAGTCGTTATGAAATTTATATTATATTTTTGGAACTTTTTCAAGTTTTCACAAGTATAGGAGGTTCAGATTTCATTGCAATTGCGGGGTATCTCGATTGATAGTAAAGTTAGGAGGATGAGGTTTTCGCAATAGTTCGCTACTTTTTGGTTAAACGGAAGATGCCGCAAACAGAAGTTTCATAGCCCCCTTGGTAATTGAAAATTTGTCATTTTCGGGTACCCCTCGTATTTCTGATACCCTGTATAATATATTTTTTCAAATGAAATGCCCTTTATATTTTTTCTCATAGTAACTGACTTTTTCTGGGCTTTTCAAAAATATGTATGTATACAATGCTGCATCTGAACTTTACTTAAACAGTTAATATTTTGATTAATTTTTGGTCGCCTAATCACTAGTTTTCTTATTCTATTAATTTATATCGTAAGTATCTAGAAAGGAGCCTAATAATGTAATATTCTATAGATTTCAATTTAATTTAACTAACTTTGGCTTTTTCAAAAAACTCAGCCCGAAACAATATAATAAAGACAATAGGGAAGTTGATGAAATAAATGTCTTCGCTAGTGCAAATGCAACTCCTGAAACTTCTTGCAGAAAAAATCAAACTGACGTGGGTATTGTCAAGTCTCGGGTCCAAACAATTTTATATAAATATAAATATGAACCTTATAAGTTCAGAGTTGTGCAAACCTTACATGCTGGTGATGCCGAACGACGCATTCAATTATGCCAGTGATATCTACAAAGTCAATTTAGATCCCGCTTTTTCAACGAAGGTTATTTGGTCAGATGAATCACATGGAATATTTAATAGGCATAAAACTAGGCATTGGTCAAATGAAAAACAGCATGCAATAATTCCACGAGAGCGACAAGGATGATTTGGTTTGTGTCGTCTGTTTCATCCTCGGAAGGCAAATTAGATCCCACATTTTTGAAAACAATCTCACAGCCGCCGGTCGGTATCTTGAGATATTACAAAATATATTGCCGGATTTGTTAGAAGATCGTAATGACATTTTTTTTCCAGAAAAACTGTACTCCGTCTCATAATTCACAAATCATGAGGTGTTATTTAGACGATAATTTTCCCGATCGTTGGATTGGGACGCACATGCCTGTGCAATGGCCACCTAGTCGCCTGACCTATCAAAACGCCAAAACCCCTATGGGAGTCCGTTTTCACGTTTCCAATATTATAATGGGTAACAAAGATACGAGGTGTGCCCGAAAATGACAAATTTTCAATTTCACCCTGTGTCTCAATGAAACTTCTGTTTGCGGCATCTTTCGTTTCACAAACAAGTAAACAGCGTTCTTCTAACTTTATTAATAACCGAGATACCCCGCAATTACAACGAAATCTGGACACCCTGTACATAAACAAAGATCCGTCTAGTCTAAAATAGCTCATTGTGAAGAAGCAGTCGATCCTCCCTCCGTCTAAGGAAGACATTAGGCTTGTGGACTTCTACGTAGTCATTTCCTAGGAGTTCTTCCTTAGAGTTCCAGTGTAAGCGAAAATCCTCTAAACAGAGTTTTCCTTGACCGCGCAGGAAAAATTTAAATTTGATTAAAAAATTTGATATAACAAAGTTTTTGTCAATATCACGTTTAATTGAAAATCGCTATATATTAGTGTGTATTGAACCGAAATAATAAATTTAAATGCCCGCAAAACTATAATCTCAACGGAGTAATTAATTTTTTATGCTCTACCAAAACCATTTTTAGATTAAAATTGTATGGATAATATTCCCAATGGTAAACTGCATTTCATTTTTGTCCCTGTCTGCTGGTAAATTTAAGCAAATTTATTTAAATTTCATAAATGAATGGATATTTAACAGAATTATTTTTTATAATAATATTAGCATTACTATCGCTTTGGATTGGTAATGAAAAAGTGTACCCTTCGCAACAATAGATGCGAGATTTTTTAAAACTTCCTAGAGAATATGCTTTTACTAAATTGTAACTATCGACATTGAACATACACTTACCCAATTTCATGTCGGATGGCCGAAGGTATCCTATTCAGACCAACAATTTTGATTCTATTATTGCCAGATTTGAAACATGTTTCATAATTTACAGCTAAAATTAAAACGGCTGAATTCGCGCCAACTTACTTTTTTTCTTTTTTTAATGAACCATCGCATAAGTGAGTTTACATTTTCCTAAATTCCGATTATGTATTGTTATAAAAACCACGAACTAATTTATGGACTTTGCTTTATTATTTGACCTTCCTGTCTTTTATTGTTTAGTTATGGAGTCAAAATTTCAAAAAGCAATATACCCGTAAAGTATTCTATTCACAGTACTAATATATATCTGCCAAAAAAAATCAATTATTAGTAACGAGAAATATAGATCTATATGTATCACTGCAATTACTGTTAGGTCCCGAACAACCCCGCATTATTTCCACATCTAAGTCTAAACTCAGTAGTCAACAGCGTGACGTCATCACTAATAAATTACGAAATTTGCGACGCTTTATTTGTGTACTATCATTTCCCTGATCATTTTCGAACAAAATAAAAAACTTATTCTGACTATAAGAGGCTAAAGGCAACTTAGAAATCTTGTTACTATGTCTGTTCGTAACAAAAAGAGAACTAATCTCAATCATAAATTCAAGGTTAATCCCAGGGACTTTTGGCGTCCTGGTGAATTTGGTACCTCAAATAACTTAACGCCTAAAATCCAAGCTGATGACGTTTAATTACGTAATTACGATATTGTACTCCTGGCAATTTTGAATTCTCAGTGCTGATAAGGTTGACAGAAATAATCTCACAAATTCGTTCAATTGCCAGAGGTGCTGATGGTTTGGATCAATTTAATATTTTATTGCTAATCACTCACTTAATGCACCGCATAACATATATTATTAATTCTTGTATATCTTCTAGTAAGATTCCAGGGCAATGGAAAATTGCAAACGTCTTACCAGTTGCTAAAAACCATAATCCGTATCAGTTTTCATATTTAAGACCAATTACTTTACTACCAGTCCTCTAAAAAATTCTAGAAAAAATGATACCTCAACAATTTAATACCTCTTTACACCGTAAAATTATTCCCTTACCACAGTCTGGTTTTCGGGCGCAGTCACACTCTGGTAACTGCAATGAAAACGTCGGATCCTAAGCAAGTAGTTGTTTCCTAAACCCGCCAGGCGTCGCTGAGATACGCTACACTGCAGTACGCAGACTCGTACCTGTCATACGGATGGAGATGACAGCGACAAATACGGACGGCCGCCATTCGAAATTTGTATTGCAGCGTTTGTTTTGTTGTTTGTGTGTTGGTTCTTGTTTATTTTTCTAAATAATTAGCGAAATGGTGTTCAACTGTTGTGTATCAAGTTGCAAAAACTATAACAAAGATGCTCAAATGCATATTTTTCCGAAAGATCGATTGATAAGAGAAAAATTCCCTTTGCTCCGAAGAGTTATCAATTTTCGACAGAGTATTAATACTTTTAAGGAAAAAGTTCTTTTTTTAAATGACTGACAAGTGCTAAAAGTACGATAAACATCACACATATTTACGTACAATTTATATACCTTTATCTTTATAATTTGCCAAAATATTTTGTTGTTATTTAACTGAAAATGTGGGTACACATTGAATAGTTTGAGAAATACTGATCATCTATACCAATAAATCTGTTATTAACAATAATTTCTTATTTTCTTAGCTCTACAGCCTTTGGATAGAAAAGATTGGGAGGAAGATATGAAGATGAAGCCCTTAGACAGGGTTCGCAAGTCTTATCGCACCTGTGACATTCACTTCGCATCCTCAGCTCTCTTCATAGCCACTCGTAACAAATCCACACTAAAACAAGGTGCAATTCCAACTTTGTATCTGGATAAACCTCTAGGGATATGTATGTTAACTATATTATTTTGTTTGTTCATATGAAGAAACATTGAAGAAAATCAAGCATTTAAAGTTTCAATATTTGTTTCTAGATTCTCCATGCGACAAGATGGAACATGAAAAAATTGTCCCAGATATGCCTCGGCCTGAACAGATAATTGAGGTGCCGCTTACTTCAGCATCTGTGGAGCCTCCGTAACTCCAGCCTTCAACACCTGTTAGGAGACCTCTTATAAAGTGTGTACACCAGCTAAAATATCAAGTAAGTAGGTACAACACATTTAATGTAAATTATTTTAATAAAAACTGTTCCCTTCATTTGTTGTTTAAATTTATCGACTGAATTAACTTATTTTTTTTATATTTCTTGAAAAGTAAGTAAGATAGAGAAAAAATGTATAAGAGAAAGAGGTTTTAATTTAAAATGCTTAATCTAAAAAAACTGAAACTTATAAAAAAGCAGTGGCGTATACCATATTCTTACCCTTTTCCAAATAAGTTGGAAATAACTACGGAAAATCTGCTTGTGTCAAAAGATATCTTTTATTATGACAAACTTGCCAAGTTTAATGAAAATCGACCTAGGGGTTTTGAACTATGAATAAAAAAGTATATATTTTATTAAACTTCAACTCGAAAAGAAGCTTTAAATCATACAGTTTAGTTTGTCTAAATGCATTAGAGTGAGTACTGTTGTTGAATAAAAGGGTATAGTGTGACACATTGTAGCATATGAAACCTTTGCGAACAAATATGTATGATTAATTCAATGACATATTCTTGGTTTAGATAAGGTTTAAGACTGTGTGCACGTGGAAATAATTAAATTGGAGGCTTTTGTATTTCGTGCAAAATCTCTTTATTTAGCAATGCAGAGTGCTTTCGGCCTTATGCCACCATCAGTGCTTCTTTGTCACGAACTAGCACAGTCGAGTCGAAACAATCAAAAAATCTTGGATCACACATAGGTTTAAAATTGACATTACAGAGGGGGCTGCTATAGCCCATTTTTCAAATTTCTAAGGAGTATGTGCTGCTACATGTTTAGCGACTTGACCCTTTGTGTGTCAAGTTGCTAAAGATGTAGCCGCACATATTCCTTAGAAATTTGAAAAATGGACTATAACAGCCCTCTCTTTCTGTGTAATTTGTGATGTAATTTTAATTCCAATGTTTAACCTATGTGTGGTCCAAGATTTTTAAATTGTTTCGACTGGACTGTGCTAGTTCCTGACAAAGAAGCACTGATGATGGCCTAAGGCCGAAAGCGCTCTGCATTGCTAATTAAAAAGATTTTGCACGAAATACAAAAGCCTTCAATTTAATTAAATATTCTTGGTTGGCTTACCCTGTATATTAATCTTCTAAATACATATTTCTACACTAAGACAATCATCTCACATTTTTTTTTCCTTCCAGGTTTAGGAAAGCGTGCCAGTTTGTTGCCATACATAAAAGTACATAGAGCATCAGATTTAACTCCAAGGCAAGATCTTTTCACAAAGTAGCCAGTCAGCTGCGAAAAACTGACAAAAAAACTAAACTTCAGTTACACCAGTTTGAAGAAAAAGTTTGGTTAGATGATGTCTCCTACACTATTGAATTTATATTATATTAATATTGTTATGTTGTATTATTATATATTTGTTGTACTTTCATATGCCATAATCCTGCTATATTTTGAATTTGAATATTTAAAAAAATATCCACAATGAAACGTTTTTTATTTCAAATTAACCCTTAATGCAAAAAATGCTTTGACCAGCAATTGTTCGATATGCTCTAAATTTTGGCAGAAGCATATCTGACAATATGAAGACCACTTCGAGCAAAGAGTGAGAAAACTCTTTGCCCGATGTGGTCTTCATTTTGTCAGACAGACATGCGTTTATCAAAATTTGGATCATCTCGAACAATTAGAATAAATGTATGCCGTAACCATTTCAAACGTCCCGCCATTCTTATTTAGTACTTCCTAAACCCGCCGTACGGCGATGTGTGTTACAACGATTGGGCTCGTTATACAGAGTTGCCTATCTATTCTTTTAGGGCTTTATCTATGGGCGCAGCGTAGCACCACCACCGCCCTTCTTAACCCTAGAACCGCAAGGTGGTGTCGCCCGTGACCGTCGATTCTTGTTATCCCCTCTTAAAACGTTCTCATTTGACGCCAGCGGATAAGGATCATTTTTGTCTAGCGACTATCGCATAACTTGGACCAGTCAACTGTTTTCATGTACTTGGCGATGTAACAAATCGTTTGTATGCCTCTGATGGTCTAGACAGAGTACAAATAATATCGAGTAGATTCACTCAGCAAAAATCGTTTCATGTTTTTGGATCAAACGCAAAAGCCGCAGCACGGTAAAAAATTAGTTTTTCTCTACCTGCAGCAGCGAACAGTCTGTGAGGGGAGATTCAAAAAGTATTAGCTGATGCAAAATTATTTCCTCGGTTATTATTTGATACACGATATTTCAAAGAGCGATTAAGGTAATTTTTAATACGTGATTCAAATGAATAAAACTATGTAATAAATTTATATAAAATAGTAACGTATACTAAATTCAAAAAAATTATAAATAAAGGTAATACCTATTAAAATAATTTATTTGACGTTTGTAACTTGATTCATCTATCAAAACATGTATAAAGCAGAAGGTTTAAAGTACCTGACAAATATTGTAGGAATTTAAATATAAAAAGAACATATTAAGCTAGTAAACTAAATTTATAGCTTCTTAAAGGTCTTAACACTTCATTACTCGCGCTACGAGTATTTCTCTCACTTTTTCTGCGCAATCATCAGTTTTTGGAGATGCCTTTGCGAACGGAGCTGTCCTCCACTCTAGCTGACTTATTTGGCGTCCTCTTTAGCATGACCAATTAACCGGGTGCATTTCTTAAGTGATTGGCTGCATTTGTGAGAATTTCTCTCATCGCGCTACGTCTGCCGTAGTACTTTTAACATTGAAAATGTTTGTTGTTGTTGTTTTGCTGTTATGGGGCATCAAATTGCGAAAAAGTGCATGCTACGTTTGCCACACATGATGTCATATGCGTGATGAACTACTAACCCAAACTAACCAAAAGTAATCAAAAGCACCAAAAAAAAAACTAAATGTATCCGAACAGATTAAAAAAAAATTAATTAAGACTAACTCAAATTATCCGAACTTTTGCAGCTAACCAAAACTAACCAAATACATTAAAATTGGTTATAACGTATCGGATCCGGTTCAAATTACTAAAATAAATTGGAACTAACTGAAACTAACCGAAAGTTGATTGAACAACTAACCAAAAGCACCAAAAAGGGCTAAACCGTATCGCGCAAATTAAAAATATTAAAGTAAGTTAAAATTAACTTAAATTAACCGAATTTTGGCGACTAACCAAATCTAACCGAAAACATTAAATTTGATTGTAACGTATCGGAGTCGGTTCAAGTGACCAAAATGAATTAAAACTAACTAATTAAAGAAATGCCTTTTTAACATTATAATATTTTTTAACATATTTATAAAAAAATTAAAAAAGGTGCGGATATGAAGACCTAAAAAATTACCCTCCACTTGTAGATAGGAAAATCTAATAATATATAACTAGCCATGACGTTGCGGTAGATAATAATTCTAACCTGTTCCGAATTGTTTTAGCCCGTTCTTTCGCTTTTAGTTACTTTTAGTTAGTTTTGTTTAGCCGTTTAATTAACTTTCGGTTAGTCTCAGTTAGATCCTATTTATTTTAGTCATTTGAACCGACTCCGATACGTTATAATCAAATTTAGT
>MU184913.1:184538-194969 GCA_016904865.1 Pissodes strobi
AGTTTTGATTAGTCGTGCAATCTACTTTTTGTTAATTACAGTTAGTTACAATTTATATTAGTCATTTGAACCGATTCCGATACTTTATAACCAATTTTAATGTTTTTGGTTAGTCGCCAAAATTCGGTTACTTTGGGTTAATTTCAACTTACTTTAATATTTCTAATCTGTTCCGATACGTTTTAATCAAATTTAATGTTTTTGGTTGGTTTTGGTTAGTCGCAAAAATTCCGTTCGTTTTGGTTAGTTTTAACTTAATTTAATTTTCGTAACCTGTACCGGTACGTTTAAGCCTGTATTGGTTACTTTTGGTTAGTCATTCAATCAACTTTCGGTGAGTTTCAGTTAGTTCCAATTTATTTTAGTCATTTTAATCGATTCCGATACCTTATAAATCAAATTTAAGTTTAAGTAAGTACACTAACACGATCTCACACGCGTATGATGTCATGTGTCAAATGTAGCATGCACTTTTTCACGATTTGAGACCCTATACCTACTAGGATAATAGAAACATTTTCAATGTAATGTTAAAATATAAGAGTTGCTTTGAAAACACAAAAGGTCATGTGAAAAATTCGCAATTATTAAAACATAAACGGATTTTTGCTCACGCTAGTGGTGACGGGCATTTCATTTTTGCCGTACTTGTTTTCTTTTCTCACTACTGTCTTCATCCGTATTTAGGTAAATAACAAAATTTTAATAAAGACATATTTGTTAAACCGATTATACGTGTAATTGAAAAACTGCATATTATTCAAACATTATTATAAATCTTAATTGATAGGGTCTTTGAGGCATCTAAAAAATTAAAATCCGTCACCCACTTTTGTAATACAATAATTATCCGGACAACAATATCTCGCCATAGCAGCGATCTTAATAATTATTTAATTCAACGCGACCCAGCAGTACAGAATATCAAGGCGTTTGCACACTGACCGTAAATTCTCCCTCGTAGTGTAGCTGCAACTGGCCGCGAACGAGATTGATCCGGATTCGCCTCGAAGGTAAAAACTGTCGGCGAAATTGGAAATTTGTCTCGAGTGAACCTACCGTATATACTTATTTATACCGTGGTCTAGAGGTTTGCACTTCGGCAACGCTAGTTCAACCCTGTCAGTTTCTTTTTATTTTTTTATAAGGTTATATTTCTAAACAGTCTTTTTCCTGATTTTGAGTATGTCTTGGGTTAGTTTGGGTTAGCACCTTGATAGTTTCCTTTTCTTGAGCCCCCGTAGCAAGCGGAGCGAGGCGAAAAGTGAATTTAGGCATGATGCTGAGAGTTATGAGATAGTCTCTAGACGTAAGCCTAAGGATCTAGCTACCTTCCGCATTTTTAGTAATCCGTTGATAGTCGAATGTGTGAGTGGTCTAGTTTTTGATACCTTCAAGATTTTGCGTTAGCGATCCCATACGACGCCACCTTGTAATTTACGCTTGAAATTTTGCGAAGGTAGATATTATAATTTTTTGTTGGAAACTTTATTTAATTATTTCCTTTATTTATTGAAGAGTTCCCATAATTAAAATGGAGTCAAAGAAACAGAAATTAGATGAAATTACGCCTGGTTGTAGTAGTTATGAGAAGTCGGCCTTTGCGACAGCTTGAACTAGAACAATTAAATTTAATAATTTTAATCTCAAATATTGTTTAATATGAAATAAACAGACTTTTTTACATCAACAATTAAGATTATAAACAATAGTAGCAAGTTTAGTGGTCTTATACGACGCCACCTTGTTGTTAATGTTCCATCAACCTTGTGGTTCTAGGGTTAAGGTATGGTTCCGCTTGTGCGTCGGACGCATGCAGTGGCTGCATGCAGCGCCTGCATGCATTCGACGTTGCGTTTTAATGGTTCATCTGGTGTAGCAGCTTTAACGAACAGTGAGTTTTTAACTGTCATGGAGTAATACTCGCGCGTCAGAATTTGGGGGCAGGACAAGACGAAATAATCTGAAAGAACATACAAAATAATAAAAAAAGATAAGGAACGTTGTACACTCTAAACGTACAAACGCAGAACTAAGCCATTAGCATCATTTCTTGATCCCTTGTAAATTTATAAGCGCTCAATTTGAAGTTAAAAATTAGAAATAAATATAAAGAATAGGTATAACGTAGACGTCGCTGCATTGACTGTTACACCAAACAGTCGAATAATTCGCCGCTGCAGCCGCTGTTGCGATGCAGCAGTCCGCCGCACAAGATAAACCACTTGTTCGTAATTCCGATTATGCAGTCTCTCCGTCGCGTCGAACGCAGCGGCCGCTACATGCACACGCTGCTTACGTCCGACGCACAAGCGGAACCATATCTGAAGATCACTGATAGCATTTTTGGATCAGTGATGATGGCAAGAAAACTTGTTTGCTCCTCCTTTACAATAGTAAGACATGTGATACCCCGAATCACAATAATTTGTGTACTAAATTACATTAGTTTGGGTTGGCTGCTACCGCTGTCGACTTTCTTAACAATTGTCTTCTTGAGAGACAGCAAAAAGTGGTACTGAGCGATACTTTTTCTGACTCGTTAGACTTAAATCGCGGCGTTCCGCAAGGTGATATTTTGTTGGTTTTACTATATACCTGCGCCATTGATAATAATAATTACCAATAATATTTATTTAATAATAACTTAGAGTTAATCTTGTTTTTGAGATATTGCTATTACCATTATTCTTTGTTTATTAAAAAAATATATGTTTAGGCATTAAGAATGTAGATTGTTATTTTTGTCTTTTGATACATTATATAACATTCACCTCAATAAACATGAAACACACAAATAATGGTTTATTATTTACCTCAAAGTTATAGCAAGTCTTTCTTCTGTTGCTATTGCTCTTCGAAATGTGGCATTCTGAAATGTTAGTTCAGGCTCGAGTATATCGAGAAGTTCTGAAAATTTATGAAACGACATTCTGAACTATTAAAAAATATTTCCTTCGTCTTATTTCAAACCTTCGAATAAATGGTGCTCCAAGTTCTTCCCGCTTTTCATTAATAAGATAGACCCATGTTCTATTTCTTTCTCTAGTTTCTTCTGTTAAAGCTATTATTACAGCGGGTTCTTCATCTGGACTGCTATTGCCTATGTCGTCGTACATCTTGGCAACCACTGTCAAAGCCACGATACACCTAAAGTGTATGGTGGTCAAAGCTATCCTGCGATGTGTGGGCAAATCTGCCGGTTGTTGACGTAAACTTTGGCGATGCCATCATCTGAGGGCGGCCGTCACCGGACGGCGCCCGCCGTGCCGTGCCGTGTCAGGCAAGTGTGTCACTCACAACCTTAGTCCCGAGACATATTCTATTGGATATAAACAGACACAGAACGCGTGCTGTTTCAGTTAGATAATCGTTGAGGCTGAATTTTAAAGATCTATAAGTTGTAAAGTTATAAGAGTAATTTCGTGCGTTCAATTGTATGCAGTGATAAAGGATAAAGAGAGTATTATTTTAAAATAGAAAAAGTTGTGATTTTGTCCGAACCCACGAAAAAACGTAACATTTGGTGTTAGAAGTCGAATTGGAAAGGGACAAGACTTATGAAGTGTTCTTCGAGTAGAGAACAGTTTACAAGTACGTCAACGAGACCGGTTCGGCAAGGGGATTCTGTGAACGTTTAATAACATTCTATTTTGAAATTGGCAGTGTCCAGAACATTCTATGGTCAATGCAAGGCAACAAACGGGAAATGGAGCAAATAAGTACAAATGTTGACCGATTTCATGGAAAAACTAAATGTTGAGAGGGAAACAGAACCGGAGCGGATTCAGACATTTAACACGAGGCAGGTATTTCATCTGGCCCTGATGCCTTTTGCATATCTAGCGCGTTCCCGCGAGCATGTTTGCTTTTTCCTTAGCTGTAATCGCCGTGACGCCGCGTTCGTTCGTCAAAGGTGGTAGAGACGTTTTTGTAAAGTTATCACTTACTGCCTTTGCTAACGACCAGAAATTCCTGGAGCCACTGGAGCATTGCAAAAGCTTATCCCTGGTTCTTTGATTATGTTTGTTCTTAGTTTCGCCAATCACACGTTTGCATTCGTTTCTCGCTTCGGTAAAATAATTGCGACCTTCAGCGATCTGATTTTGCTACTTGTAGGCTTGATGTTTCCTACCTACGGCTCTTTCGCATCTTCTGTCGAACCCTGGCTTTCCTTTTGATGGTAACTTGATGGAATTTGGGATGTATGCTTCTATACCTGAGATGATTACTTGCGTTATCTCTTATATTTAAAGACCGATGCCTAAACCACGCTTTTCGTGGCATGGCAAGATGTGTCGTTGTTGAAGTTATAGTCTTGATAAGTAGCATCTGATGACGCAGGAAGTGATCCGCCAGATTAGCGGTAAATTTAAATCTAGTTTAATTTTTATCAGCCGTGGACCAGAGGGTATCTAAAAAAGATCAGCTTGAGGATAGTGAAATAGCTACTATTAAAAGGTAAAGAAGAACGTCAACAAAGACCAAACTGGATATATATTTCAACTAAGCGATTTACTTTTAAAGCTATGTGGACTCAGTGGAACTCCCTATTAGTTGAACATTTACTTGAACGAGCCTGG
Source organism: Pissodes strobi (assembly GCA_016904865.1). Lineage (NCBI taxonomy): Eukaryota > Metazoa > Arthropoda > Insecta > Coleoptera > Curculionidae > Pissodes > Pissodes strobi. The sequence goes on from MU184913.1 coordinate 189,122, forward strand.
GAAAGCGCCGATGGAAAAGTAGTGTAAACACAATTAGTGATACTTGGGCGCAGTGTTGTACCGTTTTTGCGTTTCGTTCCGGGTCTACCTATTGGACTCTTCAGTAAGGCATCGGTAGACAATGACTTATACGCCGGGGTATGACTTGTTCATATTTGGAACTATTATTTGAAGCGAGAAGGCATCGCGAGACTACGGTGAGATGTTGGCTGATTATTGGTTGGTGCTGCCACCTGTGAATCGGTGGATGAAAACCGCCACAATACTCCCCTCTCAGTGACAACGTTGAACGGGTTGTATGATGAGAGGGAGAGATGGGTGTAGACTGGAAACGAGGGACGAATTTATTGATTGAAGGCGGAGCAAGGAGAGAGAGAGATGGATATTGCAATGTTGCCGAGAAGTATACCAGTGAGTCGGTAGTCTCGTGTCAGATTGAGAAATGTGCAAATGTTGCCGAGAAATGTACCAGTAAGTTGGTAGTCTCGTGGCAGAAAGGGAAAGGCGATCCATGTTACGGCCTTGTGCTCGTGCGTGTTAATATCATGTCGGGGTCACCAATTTGGCGCAATGTTGCACCGTTTTTGCGTTTCGTCACGGGTCCACCTATTGGACTGTTCAGTAAGGCGTCGGTAGACCCTGGCTTATACGCCGGGGTATGGGTTATTCATATTTGGAACTATTATTTGAAGCGAGAAGGCATCGTGAGTCTGCGGTAAAATGTTGGCTGATTATTGATTGATGCTGCCACCTGTGAGTCGGTGGATTAAATCCGCCACAATACCAAGAAAGAGGGTATAGGAAGTGCTGGAAGAAATCCATAATGGATATTCTTGTGCTCATCTAGGAGTGAACAAAACGATTGAGAAGGTCGCGATAGATTTTACTGGGTTAACTGCTGCCAGGATGTGAAATCATGGTGACGGCAGTGTTCAACCTGTGCCGCAAGTTAAGTACCCATAACAAGATCTAGGGGAATCATGAAACAGTGAGACCACCATTTGAACGTATTGCTAGTGACCGAATGAAGACTCGATATGATCTCAAAACTAACTCTATAAGATTTCAGATGAACGATAAAATCTGGTTATATAAACCTCAAAGGAAGAAAGAAAGATCCCCAAACTAATGCCAATATAGGACAAACTATACACAGTCATCAAAAAAATTAATGGTGTGGTGTATAGAATTCAACGTAGCCCCAGAAGCAAAGCGATAGTTGTCCACCTGGAAAAGCTCAAAGCATATCACGGAAATGAAGTAACTAATAGGAACGATCAGGTTTAAGAGGCATGCAATCAGTGCGAAGAATAGCAACCATCTGTATGCTTTTGGGCTACCCTATACAACTGACTTGCAGTATCGTATGATTCATCGCCAATCGAGAGGGTTTCCGATATAGTACGGCCCTGGTCGAGAATAATACAGAAGTGGGCGGACGCTTCCGAATTAGTCCCGAGATATATTCTACTGGATATAAATAGGAACAGAACGCGTGTCTCAATTAGTTAATCATTGTAAAGATCTATTAGTTGTAAAGTTAAAAGGGTAGGTTAGTATGTTCAATTTTATACAGTGATAAAGAATAAAGAGAGTATTATTTTAAGATAGCAAAAGTTGTGATATTGGCAGAACCTACGGAAAAACGTAACAATATTTTCATTTCAAACTCAACCGCTGACGACTACACATGGCAAAACACACACTTTAGACGAGCAAAAATATTTTACAGTCGGGTTTACTTTTTAGTCAAATAATGTAAATAATAAGTGTATGAAATTCAATAAAATTAGCTACATAAAAGGTAAACAAAAAATTGATGCAAACGGTCAAGTATCCATGGATAAAATAAAGCGAGGAGCAATTTAAAATTGGTTCTTACTCGTAAAACAGATAAACGAGCAAAATTTAAAATATGTGTATTATATTTTGTAATATACCCAATAAAACTTTTTTTCGTTTAAAAAGTTTAAAGGTCATTGGTGGTCAAACATAAGTTACATTGTAATTCTAATCTTAGTATACAATATAATTAAAAAAAGATTTTTTGTAATTTTAAATTCTCCAAATCAACAGTACAATTATACGTTTCATTACTAATTAGTAATAAATAAACAATAAACGAATTATACATAGACAATCCATCAGAATTGACCATAAAACGCTATATGATATCTAAATTACTAACCTAAAAATATTATTTAAATACTTTTTATTATTAGTTAATAATAAATAAAAAAATATGCGAATTACACATAGGCAATACATCAGAATTAACCATTAAAAAGCTTTCTGATTTCCAAATTACTAATCTAATGTTACTATTTTAAATCATTTATATTTTTTTAAGGTCAACATTTCCATTTTATGAAAAGTAATTACTTATACATCACTAAAAACAATTTTTTTTTTGAAATAATCCTATACATAAACCATTGACAATGACACGGATTATATTTTTAAGTTCTTTAGAGATCATTTTACTTTAAAATATCAATATCATTTTCAGAAGCACGGTCATCATTCTATAATAAACAAGATGTTACTGAATAATTAGGAACTCTTAACATACTCAAAACTACAGGCGAAAATGATTTTTTTTTTCGTATTATGAAATAAAATAACAGAATCCGAGACATCAAGTAGAATGATCAAAAGATCTGCATTTGAATGATTTCTTGATGCTTCTCGAGCATGGTGTAGTCCAATAGTTTTGCATGATTAATGGCTGGCATCAATAACTGCCCTACAGGCAAAGGCAATATTCGTCCATCAATAATTAACTAACACCTTATGTATAGTGGAGCACATATATTACAACATCCGTATAATTTAATACATAATTTAGCACTATCGAAACAGTAGGATTTAAAGTGGCCTACTTGTATATAATGATCGCTGGCCAGCCGACCTAAAAAAAATGTAAAATCATTGTATAAGTTCTTGATCAAATCCGATATTATTTGCAAGATTTTTAAAACAATTTCTTGCCGTGTTGTCACCATTACTATTGCCGCTTCTTTCTTAAACAAAGATCCATACTAAACCCATTTCTGTATGAAACCTTTCTACAATAAGAGCTTTTCTATGTTTTGCACTTTCTGTCGCATATGTTTCTCCAGCCTGTCATTGCTGAATATTTAGTCTATGAGATATGTGTAACAAAAAGTCATAGACTCTTAGAAAGCAATGAAGAAGGGATATTCAAAAATTATAAACATCTATACTACATTTTCTAGCTACTATCTTTTAAATTGTTAATTTGTTTTGGTGTTACCTTATAAATATTGCATGTTTTTGTTGATTAAGTTCCAGGTAATAGATTACAAATTTTAGCATAATATAAATACTTACGATAACAATATTAGATTCAGAAAGAATTTCTAACGGTACAATCATTTTGAACAGTATTATATTAAAATCTCAATAAGATGAACTACTTGAAGAATTTTGCTTATAAATGCTGTAATCCCAGTAGCATTTAACCCTCATGTATATATAAATGAAAATAATTACGATTAACTCGAGTGAAGCATTCTCTAAGTTCCATATTCATAGATCGTACTCAAGGTTGAGTCATTGCTTAAGTACGAGTAGCCGACATATTTGCATTTCATAATCCAACCTTGAGCAATGATCGATGCTAAAAATGTCAAAATCGGAACTCGACCTCAAGCACGCCTTTGACCTACCTTGAAAATCGACTTCTAACCTAACTTTTTTGACGGTTCAAAAGTAAAGTGACATTTTAAAAAAACAGGGAATCTTTGGTGGGATCGAGAGTGTCCTGAGTTAAAAAATGTATAGCGATTACAAATAGAAGACTTAAAGCAAGGAAAGAAGAAAATTTTAAATATTTTTGTGAAACTTTTAATAAACAATCAAACATCAGTTATATTTGGAATAAGATTATAAAATTCTCAAATAATAGTGGTATATCACGCAATTATAATGTTTCGCAAGAAGTTGTTAAAAGAACGTCAAATAAATATATTGATCCTGATTTTACTATGTTACAACTGCCTTACAACAGTGTTATGTCATTACAAACCAATACAGCGTCTGCCCCTGCATGGACGACAAATCATATACCCTGTATAAAAATTTACCATTGAGGGCAAATTTCATTCTACCTAATATGTACCTATGACAAGTATCTTTTCCAAGAATTCTTGCCAGATTCATGAAAAAATATATAATATTATAACTATTCTAGAACCAAATAAAAATTCTTCCCTTTCGGAAAGTTATAGGCCTATAATCTTACCATCATGTGGTTGTAAGATACTCGAAATAATGATTAAAAAAAAACGCTTTAAATGATTGTTAGAAAATAAGAATGATCTTCCAAATGAACAAGTAGGTTTTAGACGGGGGATGATAACGTGGCTTTTGTAAAGCAGAAAGATGGTGGTAGCTTCATAGAGCCATATTTGGCAACTAAAGGTCTCCCACAGACCACAGAGCTCCCCCTTAAGTTCAATAATTTTTAATATTTATATTCTAGAGCTATTTGGTTTGGATCTGGGTTCAGTAAGATTAATTCGAGGATTAATTGGATATGCAGATGATTCGGACATTTTTATAAGAGGTTCAGATATTAACATGATGGCCACCAAATATTATTTTAAACAATAATAATCTGTCTCTTTCACTGGAAAAGTCTGAAGCTATGTGGTTTACTAAGGGTAGGCAAGAAAGTCAGCCACCAACTCTGCAACTTGAAAATTTAAACATTAATAATTATAAACGCCAGGTTAAATACTTAGGAGTTATATTTCAAGATCATTTACAATGGGATTTACATTTTGAGCATATACTTAATAAGGCTGAAAAAGCATTGAATGTTCTACGGGAGGTTTGTAGGGTTTGGTGGGGGGCAGACCCCATACATTGTTGACTATCTTTGGAGCGCTAGTCAGATCTTATTTGGATTTTGGTGCTATATTTATAAAACCAGTTAATAAAAATTGCTTGACTAAGTTAGACACAATATTTTCTGAAGGCGTAAGAATTTGTCTGGGTTGTATGAAATCCACCCCTAAGGCAGCGCTACTGGCGGAGGCATCACTTATGGATCTGGAACAGAGAAGAAGGATTTTAGCAAACCAACTCATTGCAAAATTTATAGCACTGGAAAAGCGCCCCTTAGTAAAAATTCTGTTTGATATTCGAAGAAAAATTACTTTAACAGCAGTGCTTGCTAATAATAATAATGTTCCATATTTGGCCTCAGCTTCACAAAATTATCTCCCTTATGTAAGTGAGATACACAAAAGTGAAAACTATGCTTGTTATGAAATTAATTTTGATATTCTGAATAACCCTATAAAAAATATTAATTTACAAATATAAAAGAATGATTGTATGATAAACGAATTTTTAATGCAGCAACAGAAAGACATTAAAACTTGTATACTATCATTTATACTGACGCTTCAAAGCAAGATAAAAGATCTGGCTGTGGGATCTATATTCCAGAGATAAATTTCAGATTTTCTTCTAGACGTCCAGACTCCATATAAGGCTGAATCAATAGCTATACATGAGGCGGCAATATTGACTATAAAAAAAACAGCCAAGAAAGGTGCTTATTTTATCTGACTCTAAAAGTGCGATAGAAAAAATTAATAAATGTTCATTAAAAGCTTCAGCTGATTACTGGGCTCTTAAAACTCAGCATATCATTTCTCTGGCTATTACGAATGATTTTGATATAAAAATTGCTTGGGTTCCAGGTCATTCAGATATTCCTGGCAATCCGGTAATAGACAATGTAGCCAAGATTGGTAATGATTTGAGCATTCCAAAAGTTATGTTAGTGAAGATTTCATTATAATTAAAGCAG
>MU184914.1:0-15500 GCA_016904865.1 Pissodes strobi
TTCTTAGTTTATTCATTTGTCTATCCCATGATGCTACAATTTTTCTCATTAAAAATGCTGAATATATATTTCTCAAGATATTTCCGTTTGTTTTCAATTTTTGAGTAAGGATACCTTTAATTTAATAGTGCATTTATAATCAAATATTGAGTGATTGACCTACTTTCTTCAAATTGACAATCGAAAATCATGTCTAAGGTAATATTAGGTACCAATCCGATTCTTGCTTAGAGCTGGGGCTTGAAGTAAAATACTTGCACAATGTAAAGTAATTACTTTTTGGCGTTTTACGTATTAGGTACAATTCTTGTAATCAAAGTCAAATTTGCTTTTTTATTTTTAACTAAACATACTACTTAAAATGTTTTTAATTAGACATTTATCAAATTTCAAGTAGTGTATTATCCAAAGGGTAAAGTACATTTATTCTGTCAATGTCATTGAAGTGTCAATATTAAAATTAGTATTCTAAAATAGTTTTTAATTTGTACGGTACAAATCTAACTTCAATTTGGGACTTAGTTTTAACTCTGGTTTGTTCACAAACTAATTTACTTGTACTTTAAATAGTGTAGTTTTAAGAATAAGGCCAATTTATTAATTTACAAAAACTATGACTTTGTATTAGTGGAAAATCTTACTTTAAAATACTTACGGCTTTCTTGTATTCTTGATCTAAAATTATGTTCATCTTCTTGTGGTTCTCTTCCAAAGCTTTGATTCTATCATCCCAATATTCATCATTTTTCTTCAATTCTGCTACATTGGCCTAAAGAGAAGTAAGTTGCACAAATCACCATATTATGGAAAATTTATTTTAGTAATGTCACCTGTCGAAGTTGAAGACTGGTTAGTGATGGCTCGTACAAGTAAACTGGAACTTGTGTGGGTGCATGTGGTGTAGGAACAATTGGAGTAACTTGAGAAATAGCTGCTTCTTGATTCCTTACCACTAAGACATAAAACATATATCTATTTTAATACTTGGTCATATACCTAACAATTTGAAGTATAATTGTTATATATTTATGCTCCATCATGCAGGCATATTTTCTAGGAAGCAGCATAAGCAGATATCTAGCTGATTGATAGAAGCAAAAAAACTATATGATTTGCCTTCATGATTGAACACCTGGACATAGACATGATTGCAGTGATTCTAACTAACCGCATTCAAAATATATATTTAATCGACAGACAATAGACAACTTCTGTAGTTATCGCAATTCCTAAAACTGTTTCGACTTAGGACAGCCAAAGCAGATATTATGTAACTTTTATGTCCCAAACAAAATGTAGCTAACTAGCGATAGTTTTTAAGAGTAAGCAATTTAGCCCTCAACAAAGTAAATATTTATCAAATAATTTTGCGAAAAATATCTAATTTTAAACGGAATTTTATCAAAAAGGAGCACTAAACAATAATTGAGGTTATGAATCTAACTTTGAGCTACTCCTCGAATTCTATCCACAACGTCGTCGGAAACTTTGATAACACTTGTGGGATCATCATTTTCCACCGTCAATTTTCTTGTTTTGCTCGGATTAGCTCCCATCTTTGCTTTCTTCTCGATTTTTCCTAGTTTTCGGCCAATTTTCTTGGTTCAAAGTTTCTTTCGGTGTCATAAGCCCATTTTGATTCTGACAGTTGTCAGCTGATCAAAAAAGTATGGAAATCTAGCGGCAACCCTATGAATCTGTTAGTGTATATCCAGTTGCAGGATATTCCTGTGAGACTTTATTATGCGGTTGGTGTGTGTTATATATTTACCCGGTTAGTTAACCGATAAAGCATGCAAATGTGCCATCTTAATTGAAATTCCTTGAGCTTGTTTTGTTAGCTTTTTTTTTAGAGCACTACAAAGAATAGGGTTATGTTAAAACGTCAAATTTGTATTTATTTTCCTAAATACCCACTTGCAAAAATTCAATAAAAATGAACGTAATAGGGGCAATTAAGGCCTATGTGGACAAAATGACTGACGAAAGTGAGCCAGGCATGAAAGTACTTCTTATGGATAAAGAAACAACGAGTGTCATTAGCATGGTTTACAGTCAGAGTGAAATTCAGCAAAAAGAAGTATTTTTACTAGAGAGAATCGATTCACCAAATTATAGTAATTCTACCGGCTTACGGTACCTTAAGTGTCTGGCTTTTTTAAGGCCTACACAACATAATATAGAGTTACTTTGCCATGAGCTACGTAATCCAAAGTATGGTGCATACTACATCTATTTTTCGAACATTGTTGCTAAGGCTGACATTAAAATTTTAGGTAAGAATTGATTGGACTATAATAGTAGTTTTACTAGATGCTGGAATGCCGGAGAGAATACCTATGCCAGTTGCTTTTTCAACTCTTCTTTTAACATAAAATATGCATCATGGTACACTTAGAAATAATCTAGGTTTTTCTTAATTTCTTGCGTTTTAGCTGAAAATGATGAACAAGAAGTAGTGAAAGAAGTGCTAGAATTATATATGGACTATCTAGCTGTAAATCCTCATTTATTCTCAATGGGTATTCCATGTTGTATGGAACGATTATCCTGGAATCATAATGCCCTACAAAGAACTGTGCAAGGTCTAGTTTCAGTTCTTTTATCACTAAAAAAATCTCCTATTATTAGGTATTGAAAACACGTTTTATTGTGATAATTTGATAAATATCATACCTAACTTGTTTTACCTTAAAAGAATAAACAAATAACCAGATTTGTATAAACTTACAGGCACCAGTCAAATTCTAAACTTGCAAAGGATTTAGGCACTCGAGTTGAAGATGTTATGAATAAAGAGTCATCCTTGTTTGCATTTGGACAAGGCGGACATAGTTTGTTACTTATTTTGGACAGAAAAGACGATCCCCTTACTCCTTTGTTGAATCAATGGACCTACCAGGCAATGGTTCACGAACTGCTGGGCATTAACAATAATCGAGTCAATTTATCAAACATACCAGGTAAGTACACTGCATATGCAACTCTATTTGTAGTAAGTATTATTAAACTGGTAGTAAAAATATAATTGGCAGCATTTTAAATTTGACGGCAGTAGTTCTTTAAATTTTACAAATGATAAGAGGGTGTTTGAAACTGAAAGACATAGCTTGACTTGGAGCAACATAGGTAATATAGACAATAAGTCCTCACTTTGGAGTGTATGTGGTTTGTGCATGCTGCTTTTTTGTTGCATTTCTAAATTTCACATGTCCTACCACAATGTTGTCTTTCTAAATTGTTATTTTATAATTTTATGTCTTGCGTCCAAATAATTTTGTCTTGCTATATAAGAAGATTCTGCCCTTTAATATTTATACAGGGTGGCCCAATTAAAAAGAAACAGAGTGTTTTTCGAGTATTTAAAGTAAGTTTTTGGGAAAATCCTCGGACACATCGATCTTGTTTGCAAAGAGGCAAAATTGGAATTTTTATAGCTTTTATATGAGAGGTGAGTGTCACCCCCAGAATTTAAGTGGGTCGAGTGGTACCTTGTTTTAAAGGTACTTTAATTCGCTTTACAAACCACCTTTTGTTTTTTTTTCTTAAATGGGTTGATTGGTTGGGAAGATTTTTGCGGCCGTATTTGTTTCAAATTGTTAACATGGTCATGGTCTGAATGGGGCAATGAAAACGAAACAAGGCCAATTTGTACTAGTTTGAAAAAAAAATCGCTCAGACTCGTCGATTTTTATTTCGTAGAGAAAGATTTTGCTCATATTTTCAACCTTATTGTCACTTAAATAAATAAATAAATAATCTTTATTGCATTACAAGTAAATGTAGTACAAAGGTGGAAAGTACCGTGTACACGTATTTTAATAACCACCATTTAGACAATAATATACTAGAAACATTAAACTATTACAATAAATTCAAAAAAATGAAAAAGCACCAGTAACCTAATAACAGATTTTCACAGAAATAAAGCCATACATACTATCACATATTTGTTATCACATTAGTTAGATTGCGGTATTATTGGTTAAATTATCACATACATAGGTTTTCACCTTGTGTTTAAAAGCAGCATAGGTTAACGTCTTAAAACTACGTGGCAACTGATTATAAACATGGGCAGCAAGATACAGGAAGCATGATTTGAAAATCTGAGATCTATGTCTAGGAATAGCAATGGTATTCCCAAAACGCAGGTCCAAACCGTGCATATCTCCCCTTAGAGTTATCATGTTTGCAAGATATACTGGTTGATTTAGCAGAAGTATTTTATGAACAATACAACTAAGGTGTACACATCGTCTCTGTGCCATATTGCACTGAAAAACATTCCGAATGTGATGGCTCACATGATCTCTCCTTGACAGGTTCTTTACAAAACGGACACATGAGTTCTGGACTTTTTGAATTCGATATTTATTTTGTTGCGTAAGAAAGGGTCCATAGACAACATCGACATAGCTAGCAATAGACAAGACCAGACTCTCCGTTAGAATTTTTTTGATATGTGATGGCAACAAATTTCGATACTCGTAAATTGATTTGAGTTTATAATAAGAACGCTGACAAATGCTATTAACGTGAGAATTAAATGTCAATTTAGAGTCCATAATTAATCCCAGATTTTTTACCTCAGCAACCCAATCCACTCCACTACCCAAAATACTAATTCGCAAGCCCGTTACATCAATATCATTTCCACCCCTTCAGTGGAGTGAGATCTAACCGGTAAAGCTTAAATGGGATTAGGGGTCAATTGATGCCTTATTTGCTTTCCAACGCTTCCTGGTTTGGGTAAAAAAAACTGGCATTAAACGAACGTAACACTTTTTTTATTTTCCATATAAAAAAAATTATAGTGTAACGCACCATTTGTATCCAAGAATGATCGTACTTGCTTATTTACAAGTTAGTATTTTTTCTACTACAGAATTCTATGCTTGTAATACGAAACTTATCGCAGTGTTTTTATCTTCCGCTGAAAGTTAAAGTGATAAATAATTCCACTTATCTACATTTAGTACCTCACAGCATTTTGACCGGTGCTATTTTGGCTTATTATTTGGGTCAAAATGGTTTATTCAACTGCGGAAAGAGTGTCGTTAATTGAAATGTATTTTGAAAACGTTAGGTGCGCTAATATTTACAGCACAGTTGTTTAATAGCCGAAATCCGGAGAAACTTGTTAACCGTAAAGAAGTTATTGCACCTTTAGCCAAATAAATAAAGAAACCCCCGAACTGAAACGTTACCTACAGTTTCTGGCATAAGGTGTACAAGCATTCAAAGAATTCTAGCGATTCATGGCGATTGTGTTGTTGGTCCTTTTTTTCTACCAGGATTACAGGACAAATTAATGTACTTGCAATTGGTACAAAACAGTGTCGACACGCCTTGACATACATTCTAGAACATAGTAACCATTACAATGAGAGTGAGTTGACATTTCAACAAGATGTGGCACCCCCTTTCTATACCCTTGCTGTTCATCAGTATTTAGATGAAACCTTTCTGGGTAAATTGTTCGGCCGAAGAGGATCAGTTTAGTTGCCCGCAAAATCACCAGATTTAAGTGTGTTAGATTTTTTTCCCGAAAATAATGTACAAGCAGGAGAAGAACGAGTTATCGAATACTACAGTCGAACACTTTCTAAACCTGAACGTAACTACTGTGTAACCCAAAAAGAGCTTTTGGCAATAGTACGGTCTGTTCAGCATTTCCATCAATATCTTTATGGACAAGAATTTCTAATAAGGACTGATATCTTGCAGCACTTAAATGACTTTTGGATGTGAAACAGCCTTAAGGACAGGTAGCCAGATGCCTTGAAAAGTTACAACAATATAACTTTAAGGATAAGCACAGGGCAGGGAGATTGTATAATAATGCAGATGCTTTATCCAGAAGGCCATGCGAAGATAATTCAAAAATAAAAAAAAATCAAAATCAATTTTATTAATGTCAGCATACAAGGCAGTACTTACACATGTCAGTAAAAAAGAAATATAATAACATATACACCTAATATTAAGTGAGTAATTAAAAGTTAAAATACTCAGACATAACATATTAAAATTAGTGAAGTATTAAAAATAAGGTCAAAATATTATTTCAAAGATAGACAATACGTGTTAAAATTTACAGTTTAAAAAATCCCTGGAAGAATAAAACACATTACAAGTTAAAATTTGTTGACTTTATCCCCAAAGATCTTTTCAGGTAACTCCTTTAAAGCAACGGGCAAATGATTAAAAAATTTGATACCCCAGTATCTAGGACCATCCTGACACCTTCCCACCCGACAGTATGTGGGGACTAATTTATTTTTATGCCTAGTGTTATGGCTGTGAACCTCACCATGCACTCTGTAATCATTTTGGTTGGTTTTTATATACATTAAGCAGTCAAAGATATATTGAGATGGCAATGATAGTATTGCAAGTTCCCTGAAGGCCTCTCCACAGTACTCTAACTCATGCCAAACACAACACGCGCAGCTTTCCTCTGCAATCCGAAAATTCGGCTAGCAGGGGGCGCATGTCCCCAAACCAGTAGAGCATAGGACATTATGGAATGAAAGAGGGAAAAATATGCTACCCTCGTAACAGAGAGAGTCACATTATCAGAAAGACGTCTCAACGCAAATAGACCTCCCCTAAGTTTTTTTGCAATTTGTTCAATGTGATCTAACCACCTTAGCTCGAGGTCAAGATAGATTCCCAGAAACATCACACTAGCAGTCTGCTCTTCCATATTGACTATATTTCGTAAAGAATATATAACTTGCTTAGTCTTATCCTGATTAAGAAGTAGGCCATTTGCGTCAAACCAGTCCTTTGCCTCCGACTCGACTGTGCAACCCCCAATCCTCTCAGAGCTTCACCCAATTTTCCCGCTGAGAAAGAGAGAGTTGTGTCATCCACGAAGAATGTGTAGTTGACATTATTTAAATCACCAAAAGGCAGATCATTTATAAAAATTAAAAAAAGTATTGGTCCCAATACAGAGCCCTGAGGTACTCCAATTGTATCCTTACCCTCCGCAGATGTCACATCCCCCAACCCTCACAGCTTGAAACCGGTCTGCAAGATATGATTTTAGTAGGGATATACTATTGGCAGAAAAGTTGTGGAACTGCAACTTGTTTAAGAGAAGATCATGGGCCACACAGTCAAAAGCTTTGCTCAGGTCACAAAACATGACTGCATTATATTGTAGAGAATCAAAAGAATCCAGGATTTCTGTAATTAGGTTTAATATTCCCACCACAGTATTCTTGCCCTTACCAAAGCCAAATTGGCAAGCTGAAAGGCAACCATTTGTTTTAAGAAAGTTTATCATCCTCAGTGCAATGCACTTTTCAACTATTTTTGAAACAATAGGCAACAAACTAATTGGCCTATAATTATTAGAGATATCATCCCTATCTCCTTTTTTAAAAATTGGGACTAGCAATGCTTTTTTTGAAATATCAGGGAAAGTATTTTCCCTAAAACATTGGTTAATTATCTTTGTTAACGGTATAATTATAAGGTTTTTGATAATTTTAATGAGATTAGTGCTTAGTCCAAAAATGTCTCTATTCTTCTTGTTTTTTAATTTATTATGAATGTGATATCCGAAAAAGAAAAATTATTCAATGGTGGGGTTCTATTTTTAAGATTTGTTAGAGAATCTTTTTCATTAGTGGGTATATTCTTAACGAGATTATGGGCCATTTGACAAAAGAAACTGTTAAAATTATCAGGAGTCAGTTCTTGAGGTACTTTACCCTCATTTTTTAAATTTCTTTGATGATTAATAATCTTCCACATCGTTTTGGTGGGATTTCTCGATGAATTTATAGCACGATCATTTGCAGCTATTTTAGCATGCTTAATAGCTTTTTTATATTGTTTTTTTAAAACTCTTGTATTCTTTAATCATGTCAGGTTGGTCATGTTGCCTACTTATTTCTCCCAAAAACCCAATACAATCCCTCATTTCTCTTAGATCGTTGTCAAACCAGAACGCATTTCCAGGCTGATCAGAGCATACCTTTTTTCTCGGGAAATGCTGTTTTATAGTTACATTCCAGTATTTGTATAAATGTTGTAAATTTTTCATTGACATTTTTATGAGGGTCATTTGTGAAATCAAAACATGAATTTTCAATAAGATTATAAATTGTAAGCATTGCCAAAGAATAGATCAACGAAAAGGATTATTCCCATTAGGCAAATGAAATTTGAGGTTGATCAGCAGTGGACTACAGAGCAACTTACAAAGGATCAACTTGAGGACAGTGAAATAGCACTATTGCCAAAAGCTAAAGAAGAACATCAAGCAAGACCAAGCTGGAGAGAGATTTTAACTAAAGGATTTGCTTATAAAACTCTGTGGGCTCCAGTGGTGGAAAATGGACTTCTTAAACGAGCCTGGGAGAGCGCCGATGGAAAAGTAGTGAAGACACAGTTAGTGTTACCAAGGAGAAAGATATCGGAAGTTCTGGAAGAAGTCCATAATGGAAAGTCTGGTACTCATCTTGGAGTGAACAAAACGATTGACAAGATCCGTGACATATTTTACTGGGTCAACTACTGCCAGGATGTGAAATCGTGGTGTCGGCAAGGGCCCAAAATAAGATCTAGGGGGAAAATGAAACAGTATAATGTGGGCCTACCGTTTGAACGTATCGCCCTTGACGTACTGGCCCTTTTCCAGCCTAGCCATAGCAGAGGCCCTCGTGAATAACCTATTCAGCAGATTTGGTGTTCCGTTAGAGCTGCACTCAGATCAAGGACGCAACTTCGAATCCAAGGTTTTCCGGAAAGTCTGTGATTTACTCAACTTCCATAAAACACGGACTACAGCCGTACATCCAGAATCAGACGGCATGGTTGAGAGGTTTAACAAGACCATAAGAACATTTGTCCAAGGTCGTAGATGAACATCAGAAGGATTGGGACCAAAACATACCACTATTTTTGATGGCCTATAGATCAGAGAAAGCCAGTGACCGAATGAAGACACGGTATGATCCTCAATGCTAATTCTATGGGATTTCAGATGAACGATAAAGTCTGGTTATATAATCGGCAAAGGAAGATCTCCCAAGCTAACGCCAGTATTGGAAGGACCCTATACAGTCATCAAAAGAATTAATGATGTAGTGAATAGAATTCAACGTAGCCCAAGAAGCAAACTGAAAGTTGTCCACCTCGACAGGCTCAAAGCATATCACGGACATGAAGTAGCTGATCGGGACGATCAGGTTTAAGAGGGAGGCAATGTCACGGCTAGCAACCATCCGAATGTTTTTGTGCTACCCTATATAACTAGCCTTGGCGCGTCCACGTATGAGTCATCGCCGGCCGCGAAGATTCAGGAGCTGTGGAATTATCTCGATGCCATAGTCGAGAATCATATAGAGTGACCTCGCTTCTTCCCAAGTAATCGTGATAGATTTTAGATTGTATATAAGTAGCAGGCAGAAAGTGTGTTGAGTTAGTTAATCAATGAGTGTTGAATTGTAAAGAGCTATTAGTTGTAAAGTTATTGTGTTTAATTGTATACAGTGGTAGAGAATAAAGAGAGTATTAGTTAAAATAGTAAAAGTTGTCATTTTATTAGAACCCACGGGAAAAACGTACCAATATGAATCAGCTTAAGTACTCGGTATGGTTATCATTAGATTAACTTTGTCCTATATTCCTTTATTAGTTGCTTGAAGGATTTTATCTTCAAAAGGCCCAAGAACAGTTCTTATTTTGATTCAAAAATTTGTTTTTTACCTGCAGAGTCACATATTTAGCTTTCATGACTGCCTTCATTTTTCTATAGATCATTTTGGTGAATTTATCTTATTATTATTTTGCGGGCATATTTAATTTCATCTCTATTTTTAGGTGTGTCAAAAGAATTGTCCGAAGTAGTTTTATCAGCTGAACAAGACGCATTCTATGCCAAAAATATCTTCATGGACTACGGAGACATTGGTCAAAACATCAAACTACTTATGGATCAATTCCAAGCAAAAGCAAAGAGCCACCAAAAAATTGAAAGCATCGCCGATATGAAAAATTTTGTGGAATCTTATCCACAATTTAAGAAATTATCGGGGAATGTCACAAAACATGTAACAGTGGTGGGAGAACTGAGTTCAATGGTCAACAAATACCATTTGCTTGATGTTTCTGAGGTAGAGCAGGAAATAAGTTCTCAGAATGATCACTCTGCCCATTTATCTAACATAAAAAGACTGATACAAAATGAAAAAATAAAAAACACGGATGCTGCTAAATTAGTTATGCTTTACGCACTCCGTTATCAAAATCATGGCAACAATGAGACATATGGCCTCATAGAACTGCTAAAAAAGAGGGGAATATCTGATAAACTAGTCAAAGATGTAGTGTATCTTTTGGAATATGCTGGTTCTCATGCTAGGCAAAGCAACCTATTCAACGTTGAAGATGCAGTCAAAATTACGAAAAGATTTTTCAAAGGATTGAGTGGCGTGGACAATGTGTATACACAACACAAGCCCCTGTTACATGACATTCTAGAAGACCTTATTAAAGGTAGATTGAAAGACAACCTCTACCCTGTTGTAGGCAACCACTCAAGTGGTTTAAGAGCCCAAGACATAATTGTATTTGTTGTTGGAGGCGTTACATATGAAGAGTCCCTAACTGTGCATACTTTTAATAAAAGTTATCCAAGTTTTAATATTCTACTAGGTGGTACAACTATTCACAATTCATCTAGCTTTCTAGAGGAAATCGAGAGCGCTTATAGAGGAGTGGATATGAGATTAAGAAAACATACAAAGCACCTCCGGAACGTCAAGTTTGATTAAGTGAAATGGGTTTTTTCCTTCTTTTTTACTGTACATCATTC
This sequence comes from Pissodes strobi, assembly GCA_016904865.1. Taxonomy (NCBI): domain Eukaryota; kingdom Metazoa; phylum Arthropoda; class Insecta; order Coleoptera; family Curculionidae; genus Pissodes; species Pissodes strobi. The sequence continues at coordinate 10,841 of MU184914.1, forward strand.
CTTTTCTTAAGTATAATGCATGTGTTCCACTTGTGGTAGACACATCTAAATACTTTTAAAACAAATCCTAAAACATTATCTCCTTTATATAGTGTGGACATAGACTTACAAAATTAACTGTATAGATAAAATATGTGTAGCTTCACTCTAAATGCACATAAATGAACCCCTGTAATGGTAGGATAGGTAGCACTGAAAATTTCTCTTTACAAAACAAAAATTAACAATGCTTTAGCTAGATCGTTATTAATTATATCATTACAGCTTTGCATATGCTGAAACCGTCTGTTGTAACAACCAACTTTTCAGATTGGATAGTATTAATATGCGAGGTAGGTATGCATTTTCCAATCTCAAAAGTTTGCTTCTAGGATAATTTATCCTTATCTCTGGTCAGCAGCAAAATCAGAATGTGCCAGGTGAGAATTTCTCGACAATTTAACTTTTTTAAAAGGTTTAAGGCCTGAATATATAAAAAACATGTTTTGTGTCAACCAAATCCAATCCATTGTCTTGAGGTTTCGATTTAGGTTCAAATGGATATCATCTTTCCCCTCTCTAGTTTTATTTACGATTTGATAAACAGCTTTCCGTTTTCTTCGTCATATTTTTGAGATATTTGCACTCATGCAGTGCTATTTCTGGAATTGTGTAATCAACTGTTTTCATTAGTTGTTAGGTACATAATTTCTAAGTCATAGAAAAACGTTCTAATTAGGTTTCAGTGTCCTAACAAACTATATCCTACACTATATAACAGAGAGGTGCTTTTTATCGAACCTGCCAGTCTTTCGACGCATGGCTTTCGATTGATTGATATAACTCTAAAATCGTGATAAATTCTATGGAGTTTTTATAGTGATTGTTTCTGCCATCATTGATTATATTTATAATCTTTGGTAGGATATTTCGACGCTTTATGAGAGTCGGTCTAGGATTTTAGCTCAAAATAATGCGTATCTTACATGAGAAAAATATTCAATTTTACTATCCTGATCCACTTGTCAACTCTTCTAAGTGGAACTTCTATGTCTGTAGTGTTCATTTCTACTAGTTGCTACAATATTACCCTTTTCCGATTAAGTTATTGTTAAGTCCCTAGAATATTGCTTTTTCAGGATACTTTTCTTACACTCTGCATTATTGTGTAACTCGCTCCCAAGAAAAATTTTCCCCTAATTACAGCAGTTATGTTCCCGCGTCAACCAACATCTTCGCGCTCGCACCACCTGTTCAGTGCTATTAGTAAAGTGTAGATTAAAACTAATTTTGACTTTTCCTCCCACTTCGGTGTCACAAGCTGAATTTTTCAGGGATGAAAGTACATGATAAGAACCCTTATTCCGGAGGTAATACAAAATTAGACTGCGCAAAAGGGCACTATCATCGAAAATCGAAATATTGATACCACCGTATAGAGAAAGAAATACTTATTTTTTGGTCCAATGCACAATAAGATTTTTGTCGGAAGTTTTTTTTATAATTATTAAAAAAAAATCATTTGCATTAGCCCTTATGGCCGAAAAAAAATTTAAACGTTAATATCTCGGTTTCAACCGTGCAAAAATTTAGTTAAAAAGTCGTCTTTTTAAAATATACCTTTCATTTAACGAAAAAGGAAGGCCTAAATGAAAAAAAAATATTCTTTATAAAAGTTTCGCTTATGTATTGACAAGGTAACGGTGCAGGCCCCATATTTTTTGCTTTTAAATTAACAATTATATAGTAATAAACAATTAGTGATGTCATGGTTTTACGGGAGAGCAAGCATTGACTCTCGAGTTTCTCGACTCGCTATGCATCTCTCTCAGTATGGAATCGGTTTCACTTTCGTACATTATTTTGTTTAGGGATTATTGATTGAACTCGAATGTTTTATAGGGTGTATTACTTCATCCTGATTTTTTAAGGAAAATAAAAAATAACAATAATATATACAGTAAGGCTATTGCTTTACAGGAAACAATAAATTGCTAAACAAATTTAAATAATTATAGGTAAATGGAGCATAAATTAATAATATTATTAAAATATATAAGTACAAGACTTGCAAATTAATCAGAATCTGATTCACCACACGCATCAACATTTTCCAAAACATTAGCGGCTGTGGTTAAACTATTTCCGCAGTGTTTCTGTGCCATACAGGTGCAGAAACCGATGCAGCCAATATTTTTTTCTCCGATTGACAGCAAATATTAATTTTGCAGACCCATATCAATCAGCAAAGTATTACTTTTTCTGTCCAGGCAGCAAAGTAAGTACTTTGCTGCCTAGGCAGCAAAGTGATTAGTCTCCATGGGAATAAAACGTCTGACATAAGTTGTCAAACTATAATTATTATGGACATATACATTTCCATAGCAACCAACCGTTCCAACAATTGCGATTTCTATCAAGTTTTGTCTTAATTTAACACTACAGGAAAAATAAAAAGATTGTGGGAATTGTAATAATTTGCAAATATACAATATACATATATCATTATAAACAATCGGAGAAAAAATTATATGTTCAACTCGGCAGCAAAGTAGATTGACTGCCTTAGCTGAATTCCTAGCCTCGCTACGCTCGGCTATGAACTATCAGCCGCGGCAGTCAATCTACTACTTTGCTGCCTAGTAAAACAAATAACTATTTTCTGCATTTGCAAATTTTGCTTGCACAGTCTAGAACAGAATAATTTTGTTAAAATATTGTATACCTATGAAAATTATCGATATACCGGGTGTCAACGAAATCGTTTAACAATGCACCATGCAGATGTTTTTTTAAGGAAAAATTCGAAATCTTGGTTGAAGATATGGTTTATGAAAACTCAGATTTTCCCGCCAAAACAAATGAATATCATTTCCGGTTTGACCGGAAGTGAGCATGAGGCAAGAATTTCAAATACAACCCTGCATATATTTTTACATATTTGAATAGAGCTTTAAATTGCCTTTTTAACGATTGAGAATAATAATAAAGACAGAGTCATTGAAAACGCAATAAATCGGTTTTCACAAAAGAAAAGAAATCTGCTATTACTTTTCTCCGATTAGGAAAATATAGGTATGTACAGGGTGGCTCGAATTCGTGTCTATGTATGGGGGAACTCGAAAACCGTAAGAGATACAGTGCCGGTCAAATTAAGGCAAAATTGCGCATTTAGGTGTCTAACAATATGCCGTTTAGAAAGTTTTAAAATTCCGAGTATTTCCGGAGATATCCGGAAAAACCGAAATTTTGATAATTTGTTTTATTTTTTTCCTGGGCTTATTTAAAAACGGATTTCAAATTGAATTGCACTTTTGCATTGTCACTTTTCCCGCTCTATCTAATGATGGCATCCAGTTTGAAATCCGACGTTTCGTCTTCAAGGGACCATCATCAACTTTCTTTTTTTAAATACGAACTTTAATTTTTTTTATCGTTTTTCAGATGGTATTGGCGTTATTAATATGACTATGTGTTTTTTTTTTATTTTATTTTTTGTAATTTTTATTATTATTTTTTTAATTATATATTTTGCTTTGGCGTAATTTTAAATAATTTAAGGTAGGTACTTTTGAAATTTTTGCATTCTATAAAAATATTTTATTTTATTTTTTGTATTAAGTGGAAAGTTGGAGCGTATTAAAAATAAAAAATAGTAAAATTATTTCTTACGAGAATATGGCCATGAACTATTACTCAAACAAGTTGCTTACTGCAAAGATAAAATATTTTCAACTTTTAACCAATTAAAAAATTTATATAATAGAGAACATCAACAATTTATTATCATACTATGTGATACTATAGGTACTTTGATGGAAAAACACCTATTGGAATTTTGCTTATAAATAAAATGCACTAAGCAATTTGTTTGAGTAATAGCTCATGGCCATATTCTTGTAAAAAATAATTTTACTATTTCTCATTTTAATACGGGCTCCAATTTTCCACTTAATACAAAAAAACAAATAAAATATTTTAATAGAGTATGAAAATTTCAAAAGTACCTACCTTAAATTATTTAAAATCACGCCAAAGCAAAATATATAAAATAAAAATAATAAAATAATAATAAAAATTAAAAAAAAAATTAAAAAAAAAACACATACTCATATTAATAACGTCAATACCATCTGAAAACAATAAAAAAAATTAAAGTTCGTATTTAAAAAAGGAAAGTTGATGATGATCCCTTGAAGACGAAACGTCGGATTCCAAACTGGATATCATCATTGGATAGAGCGAAAAAAGTGGCAATGCAAAAGTGCAATTAGATTTGAAATCCGTTTTTAAATAAGCCCAGGAAAAAAATAAAACGATTTTTCAAAATTTCGTTTTTTTCCGGATAACTCCGTAAATACTCGGAATTTCAAAACTCTCTAAACGGCATATTGTTAGGCACCTAAATGCGCAATTTTGCCTTAATTTGACCGACACTGTATCTCTTACGGTTTTCGAGTTCCCCATACATAGACACGAATTCGAGCCACCCTCTACCTTCATAATCCATAGGATATTTTTTAGGGTTGATACATTTCCAATCAAAAAATGTATGTCAAAGATACGCTACAGTTAAGTTTAAGTTAAAGTCAAGCAAACCATAACCGTATATATGTATTTTTTACAATAAACATATATATTTAAGTTTCAATCTATGTTTACTTTGCCCCAGAGGCGCATC